>JAVVLW010001712.1:0-129000 GCA_034401795.1 Chaetoderma sp. LZ-2023a
CCGAGGCGTATGGATAAACCAATTTAATGGCCTGAGATTGAGTATGGGTCTCCATCCCCCTGTGCTCTTGGGGACAAGGAACATGTTTGAATAGAAGCCCGGAGTATTTCGGTTTGCTGGTTTTATTGCTCCCTTCAGAAGCAAACCCGACACTTCCTTTTGAACGGCTTCTAACTTGTCTGGCTCCCTTGGTACAGGTGTCCAGACAGGTGCCAAAGACAGATTTTGTGGTGGAAAGTCCCACCACTCCGGCATGTAACCCTGGGATAACCATCCCAGGACCAGACTGTCTGACGTCACACCTCGCCAGGCCCCGACGAAACGCATGAGCCTTCCACCCACCATAGACGCCTCGACGTCTAACGGGGTTGTCCGGCTCGCAGTCCGCCCCCCCCCCCCCTCTTTCTTAACGAGAGAGAGAGAGAACCATTTCGTTCTAGGCATGACGGGTATAACTAGCACCGCTGTTCCTGTCGCGCAGGCGCGGTCCAGGCGGATATGAAGGGAGCTTTCGTGCCCTCAGGTACGCTTCGGCCCCTTCTGTCCGCCCTTTGAGGCCTTACCCTTACCCTTCCCGCCTCTAGGGCGGTCAGGAGCAACATTGGCGAGGGTAGGCGCCTCTACAACCTTCCTGGGCTTCTTCGCCGGCGCCGGCTCCGAAAACCCAGCTGAAGCAGAAGTCGCAACAGGCCTAGCTTTCGCCTTGCTCTTATGCTTCTTCTGCTTCTTTGAAGGTTGTCCCGTTAGCGGTTTCCCCACAGCCCCTAGTGCGTGCGCTTGCCGCACTAGCTCTAGCTGTAGGTTTACCGCTAACCGATTCTGCGCGATACTGGCGGTATCCTCTAAGATGGCCCGCGCTTGGCCACCGAAGATGCTAGGCCCTGTCAGGGGCGTCCCAAGAAGACGCTCCCTGACTGCCGTAGCCGGACGCATATGGTCAATGACCATTTGCCTCCTGGATTTCGTCACTCGTGCTTGCACCCTTGCCAATGCGTCCATAGACAGCACCAGGCCGTCATTGACACATGAAAGCGCCACAGGTGGCACGCCCCCGCTTCAGCCCACACCGACTGAAGGAGACGATACGAGTGGTTGACAGCGCTCATCGCTGCCCTCACACCCTCATCGCATAGGGACAGGACTTCTTCCTGGTGTACCTGAGACTTGTCCACAAGTGCCGGACCGGGGCCACCCGCCACGGCACTCTGGATGCCCAGTACCCATCGGTCATCCTCCGCGGAATACGACATCTTGCCCGCACCTCCCTGGAGGCCGCAGGGAGCTGACCCTTGGTCATCAGTTGTTTGCTATAAATAGCGTCTAACAAATCTATGAACCGTGGATCCAGTCCCACTGACTGGATACGGGCCGCGGGCAAAATCCCCGTCCTGATCGACGCAACCGACGGACGGGGCGCATCTTCATCGGGCGTGGCCGAAACCACAGACGGGTCAACCCTGGCTAGCCACGCCAGAGCATCTGACCAATCTACCTCCGATGAAGACACCCCCGCAAACACGTCACCCGTTGACGTGCTCACGGGCCTGCCAGCCACGGCCTCCCGGCAAGGAGCCACGCCAGGCACTCCGGTACCACACGGTTCCGCCGCCACCCCATGAAACACTCCGGTCCATGGCGTAGGTCCGCACGGAAAACCGTATGGACCCGTAGCAGTCGCGGAACCATAGCCGGACACGGGCGCCAACGGCACCCCACGTCCGACTGCCGGACCAGGCGAGATAGGTGAGTACCACGCCCGGCCCGGCACACCCGTTCCCGTGACGGCTGGTGCCAAACCAAGCTGCACGGAACCAGTGCACGGTACCGGATTGGCCTCAGCCACAGGCGGAGCCGCTGACCTGGCTTGCGCCAAACCAGACAAATGGAGGCCGGTTCCGTCCACGATGGAATCAACCTCCATATTCTCCACCTGCGGCTTCACGGGCCGCAGCAACCTCTCCTCCTCGGCCTCCTCGTCTTCAGACTCCGAAGAGTCGTCACTAGACGAGTCAACCGTGGAACCGTCCTGGCGGACGGCTCCCACACCTGACGGACCGGCCACCGCTACTGGACCACCCGGAGGTGGCCGCAGAGAAACAGAACCCGTCTGGCCGAAGCCAGACAGGACTGCCAGGGGGCCGTACGAGACGGCCCCCTCGGTAACCAGTCCAGAATCCTGTCCGAGGACAGGATCCGTACCAGGCATGGGGAGAAACTGCCCCCCAACCTTTGGTAGCAGGGACGACACCAGCTTGGGCAGAACACTATGCAGAAAACCCTGCATAGCCGGACCAAACCACGCCGGTGGTGCCATCTCCGCCACCTCCAGCTGGGGACGTGGAGCACCCCCACCGGCCGAACCACGATTTACTCTCGGACCGCCTGACCCCGCGTCAGACCCAGCCAAGTCCTTCTGGGCAAGGAACTTAACCATCATCTCAACGGACCACACTGCACAAACATTACACCTATGATCAATATTGCACAGGGCACACCTAAAACAGACATGGTCCTTGAACACGACACGGACAAACTTATGGCATTCGTCACATGATGGCGGGGCTGGCTTGGCCTATAACATAAGCACCAACCTACAATAAACAAGCGGAACGAGACCCGGATGGAAGGCAGACAATTAATTTTCAAATAATTTGACTCATAAATTAACTGTAACCCTCCCGCACCCCACCCCGCCACGTTACAACAACGATCGCATTGATTATGACGACAAGAACGAGGCGGGCATTAAACACACCCATAATAGATCCTCCAGGATGTGTAACGGCTCCAGGAATCATATCGCATAGCATTCGGGGTATATTTACTAATCAATATAAATTATACTCCTAACGAAAGCAGCACGATATGTGAAGAAAACAACAAAATGTATAACAAACTGCTGTATCACACGGTAAAACCGCAGACCACGCATCTACTCAAGAATTTTGAAACCACCGATCATTGCAAACCGATCATGATCGCACGTAAACTTGATCATTCTAAAGTTTCCGGTACCATTTTTAGTACGCAGCACCCAGAACAAGATGCGCGAATTAATGAAAAATTTTTCTTCACATAAACATCCGAGCGACCGGGTGTGACGTCACCCGCTCAGATCCTACGGAGAACGACGTCAGCCGATATTCGTGTTAGAAATACTGTAGCATAACACCTATTTTCATATCTGCCGATCGCCTGTTGGGGGTTAAAGAAGGCGATCGTCTGGCATATATCGTTGTTAGCACACGACCCAGATTCTATGGGGTCAGAAATTGGAACATGCGACACAGCGAAATTTAGAGACCTAAGTCTTTTAACTATGGATAATAAAGAATGATACAACCTGGTTATCTTCGGCGGTATTCTCCATAGTATCCTTTAGTTAATCCTTTCACGAACACACAAACTATCACTACAGATTAAAGACTTTCACAAAAAAACACTAAAATCCTCAATGCAGAAAGCATGTATTGCTCTTGTTGCTATGCAAACAAGAATGAGCTCTATGGTAAACGGGTACTCGGCAGTTGGGAGCTGAGTACCCGGTTCCCAGGAGTCGGTAAAGCTTTCTAAGTCTATAATCCTAGAGCCGCTGTCAAGGCCAGCTGTATATCAGAAGTAACAGAATGGTGAGTATTGATCGAAGGAGAATGCCCATATCTCATTTTAATGTTACCATAAAGGAAAGCTGGTGAATATTTTAGAATTAGTTTGCCTTTGCTGACCTGGTGAGTTGGGCAGCAACAGCTTTCAGTCAAATCAAAGTACTTGAAATTGGTTTCAAAATATTCACCAAGTTAGCGGTATCTATGGTTACCATGAAATTTGGAATTCAGGATTCAAAGTATATAAACTGATCCCAACACGCGCAAATCATCGATGGAGCTTATGTAGCGATGGGTGGGGCATAGCTAAAAGTAATCCATTAGAAAATCTAAATTTCTGCTCTGTCCTTCCTTTTGTCAATTCCAGTTTTTACTATGTTTAACCCTTTCGTGACAAGTCCTGAAAACAATGTGGCATGGCAACTGATGGTTGTAGCCTAATTTCTCAATCCGAAAGAAAATTACATTTTAGTATGATGACTGAATTAATTATACCTACCTACCTTGTCTCCGTCAGTCCATTCATTATCCCCATACCTACCTTGTCTCCTTGAGTCCATTCATTATCTCCATGTTTTGAAAAAATGGGGATATAATTGCCTCCATCCACTTATCGGTACGTCCATCATGCTATCTCCTCCCAAACAATTGGGTCGATTTCAACCAAATTTGGTATGGCGGTTACCCATATGATTGGGCTTTGCAAGACAACATTTAGATTTGGCCCCGCCCACTGGAGGTCAGGGGGTGGGGTCCAAAGTTCAAATATCCCAAAAAAAATGTCTGTCATATCTTACTCCCAAACTGTTGTGTGGAATTCAAAGAAATTTGGTTGCTCTGTAGGTGGGGCTTAGAATACACCTTCCGTATCCTCTGCGTGTCGTAAGAGGCGACTAAAGGAGGTAAGGGTGAGGTAACCCTGACAGAAACCTCGAGTGCTGAAGACGGAGGTTCCAGGCCGCACGGCGCACTCTAATAAACCATGGATCCACGCACTTAACGCTTATGATCATGTCGATAGTCACTTACAGGACTGGCGGTATGATCAGCGAATGACAAAAAAAAATAAAAATTTGGTGTGTGGGTTGCCCATATAATTGTGGATTGCCTGACATTTATTTCTTTGGGTTGGAGAAGGGGTTAAAAGGTCAAGAAATTTATTGTAAGCAGAGATTGGAGTCTTCCAGATTTATCTAGATTTCTGGATTTTTCATAGACCACTCTCGCACACCAGTTGACACCCTCTCCATGAATTGAAGCTAAGCCAAATGAGCCACTACGTTCAGATAGGACTAGTGATTACTAGATTCTACTTTAGCCCTTCAAATTTTCTATACAGACCAAGGAAAGACTATTTTTGAAATTTTACAACTGGAAGTCTTGCTCTGCTAATCAATATTTCTTAAGATCACAGCAGAGGCATTCATTGGCCACCATGACCATTAAAGGGTTGACAAATGAAATTGTTACCATTGGGCTGGTCATTGTATTAACCCTGGTCAATTTCTACTAGCCTCTGGCTCATGTTAATTTTAACTCCTGCTCTCACAGATCACTTCCTCTGATGACATCCAGATTTTTCACAACAATCCACTCCAGTCTCTGTGTAATGAAACTAATTCAAACAAATTTGGTATGTGATTATGGAGTGCAGAGGATACGCCCCCAGGGATGGGATGGGTAAAGAGGTCAAAGTGGTGAGCATGGGGATTTGCTATAATGCGTCATCGACCAAGCAATCTAGTTATCACTCACCATCATTGTCGAAGACTTGATGCTTGATAAATAACATTATGAACAAGAGTAATCAGAGATTGTAAACCACCGCCGAGACCACCCTACCATTTTTGTCATATCCAAATTTGTTAAATCTTTATGTATGATCACACAGATCACAGCCAAAGTCTGGAAACCCTTGTTTAGGTTATGTTGGTTTGTTGTGTTAACATTTTTAACGAATCAGATCAGTAGTTTTTTAGATGCAATACTGAATGCATGCACACACATAATACCCTCTTTCCCCTTAGGGCAAGGGTAATAATCCAGGAATGAATAGCAATAAAGATCAAAAGTACCTGCAATCTAAAGAAACAATCTGTTGAGTATATTTTGACAAATTTAATTGGAATCTATTGTTGTCCAAAACAACACCAGTTTCCAATCAAATTGGACTCAATATATTCAACAAATCTACTATACATAGTCCAGTCTGATTACCTAAGATGGGATTCTCTCTCTCCCTCTCACTTCGAGTAAACTTTATTTGATATTTACACTGATAGCTTACAAATAATACAGTATTCAACCCTTTAATATGCAAGCTTTCCCACTGGAACATGTTGTCACCTAATGCAGCAACATCTTCCAGTCCAATCGATCTCAAAATATTCAACAATTTAATCACCAGTCCTACTAAGTAATATGACACTCTTACATAGAAGAAACTGTATTTGACATACATGTAGTTTACAATGGCAGCTTATACAATAAGTGATTTGAAATAAAATGTTGCAGTAGATTTACATCAAGCGCATCAGATTTAACCCTTACCACTCTTATGTCAATATTCTATCATTTAATGTGCCAATAGCCTGGAAAACTGGTACTGTTCTACTTCTACTAATAGAAACTGGTGTACATTTTTTAACAACTTTGGTTTGGTAGATGATTTTGCTATCTACGACAGCAACATCTTCCACCAAATCTGTTGAGACAAGAACACCAGTATTTTAATTTAATTTGAAAATTAAAAATTTTGACAGAATGGTAGGGGTTAATAAAATAGTGCAGAAGATAGAATTACAGAATCATCATTTTCATGAAATCTCAACCAGATAACTGTCCTATTCGCCATATGATCATGAAGAAAAAAAGAAGAGAAACATTTACAAGATGAAAGAACAATAGAAAACGGAAATAAAACTGGAACAGTCAACAAAGGTGATTTCAAAGGGCAATAGCAAGCTAATATGTCTCATGACTGGCATTACTTTAATAATGCATGTTACGGGCCCGTGTTGACCCAGTAGCGGCCCCGTAACATGCAGTATCATGATAGATGATTGAGGAACAGAAATTAGACCATAGAAGCACGCCAATATCTCCCTAGAAGCTAAATGACGGGTGTGATATAATGGTATTAATGGGCAAGCTATGTAAGGATGCACTTTAAATCTTGTAGGCGTCAGTGTAGCTATTCAGCTGTATGTAATATTTTACCGAACGCAATTATAAATTAGGTTATACATTCTCACTAAGCGATTCCGGCCATCAGGGAACCGAGTACTCGGTTAAATAAAGGAATCGACACGCTATCGTTGACGATTTTACGCTAGGAATTTCATTCACAGAAAACTATTTATATTTTCCCGTAGAAACTTGTAAACAAACTGAATTGACCAATCAATAGTGGATTTAAAAAATTCAATCATCTGACATAATGTAACGCTAAGTTTGATTGGATAAAACGCCCGTAATGCTTGCGTATTTAGCGATCCAAAACTGGTGCTCTTAAAGCCGTCCAGACGGCGCGCGTAGACCAACACATCCAATTATTGAAAACCGTCCAGACGGCTCGTAGGTTTATTTGTACGCTTTTTGCGCACCGTCTGGACGGCTCGTAGGTTCCTTAGGGTTAAAAATCTCCGAAACCACTTGGGGAATCTTCATTTAGGCCAAGAGGTAAGCCAAGTTGTTCAAGAGGACTTGATTGACCAAATGGTTCGGCAACCATCTTGGATGATCTGGTTTTCACGAAAATGACTCCTCCAGAACCGCTGAAGGGATCAGGCCAAAATTTGAGCCATTCAAATTTGTTCACGGGAAGTTGATCCATCAAATAAACATGGACACCGTGGGGCAATCAAAATGTAGTGTGTTTGGCGGCCATATTGCACTTGCAAAAATGTCCACAAACTCAACTAAAAGACTGCTAAACCACCCACCAACAATGTTGACAAAAATTGATGGTGCTCCAGTTGAGACACAGGCCCCTTGGGCCTCTTGTTTTAAATGCCTTTAAAATCTTTTCCTGATCTGCTAGGTGGGGGTGGAGGTTCCATTCAAAACTCACGAATGGTCATCTAGGGCAACAGCTGAATCAAGTTTGTTCAACTAACATTGATTTGTCATCTTCGATGACTTAATTGGCAAAATGACTTCTACAGAATCGCTGAAGGGATCATGCTTAAATTTGGGAGATAGGACTAAGGATCATTAAAATTTGTTCACGGGAAGTTGATATGTAAAGAAACATGGCAGCTGTTCTTGGTACAATTTTGGTCAACTCCTTAGGGTCTAATTATAGTTAATGGCATTTCTAGTTGAAATGCCTTTGTTCCAGGGAAGCGATACAGGCTCCTTGGTCCTCTTGTTTATAAAAACGATCTTCGGTATATTTTGCATGATACATCATGATTCAATGTCATTTGGGATTTTATGTAACACCAGAGTAAACTTGCATCTGTGATGAAAGCTGGGACTTGTTTAAAAATTATCAAATCGATGTAATGATGAGGGTATGAATGAGCGAGTTGGGGTTTCATTCGAAGTCTCCACACAGAGTCACATGTGTTTCACATGTATGCTATTTATGAACAACACATCTGAAATGCATAACGCATTAGAAAATAAGCACATTTATTTTTTGTTTGTTGTCTCTCGCCAGCAAAGCAGAAAGCGATACATACGTGTCACTTTTCGGATGGTGACGTCAACAATGTTAAGTTTTTACGCAAAACTTCTCGGCTTATATTTCAGGATCAGTTAATCCTATTGCAACTAAACTTGGCTATGTGGTTGAGTATACTGTTAGGAAGCAGCAGGATGATACTAAGGTCACAAGGTCAAAGGTCAAGGTTACTTGATGCAAAACAGTTTTTTCATTGTTAGGTTTTCGGGTTTATCAAAACTTCTCGACTTATCTTTCAGGAATGATTAATCCTATTGGAACTAAACTTGGATACATTGCTACCTATAATGTTGGGAAGCAGCATGCTGACACTGAAGTCACAATGTAGAAGGTCACGGTCATTTTGACCTCTACAAAACTTCAGAATTACTTAATATTACCAAAACTAATCTTGGACACATATTCGCGTATAAAATAAGGAAGCTGCGTGCTGATAATGACATCTCTAGATCCAAGGTCAAGGTCATCATAGCCTTGATATTTCACCTTTGTCATGTCTCTATTTCAATTCAGCAAATCGTTTATATATCAGGATTGGTTAATCTTATATTTCAGGATTGGTTAATCATATTGGAACTAAACTTGAATACATGGTTACCTATAATGTTAGGAAGCAGCATGATAACACAGAGCTCAGACAGTCAAAAGTCAATACCACTGACAAACAGGAGACAGGCGAGAAATTTAATTCCGCGGAATTCTTTTGGGGTTTTTGGGGGGGATATAGCGATCAACATGTCTGTCTGTCCATCCGTCCCCATCTTGTCAACGCAACTCCTAGAGGTCTCAATGGATTAACTTAAAATTTTGTCCACATCATCAGTATCATGTGCAGATGTGCAGGTGCTTTTTCACGACCAAAAAATTGTTCATAACAGTGTTATCCCCCTTTAAATATCTTCAAAGCGATACATAAATTACATTGCCAATCATTTCTTGTCAGCGCAACTCCTCCTACAGTTTAGCGCTGATTCTTTTGAAACTTAGTAAGTGTTATCATTACCACGTGAAGGTGTGCAAATGCTTTCCTTATAGCTGTATGTCCATCCATCTGTCCAAAATGTATGCATGTCTGTCTGTCAGTCCATCCATCTCCGACAATCATTTCTTGTCAACGCAACTCCTCCTAAAGGTCTCAATGGATTAACGTTAAATTTCTTCCACATTATCAGTATCATGTGCAGATGTGCATGTGCTTTTTTTGCGGCCAAAAAATTGTTCATTACAGAGTTATCCCCCTTTAAATATCTTAAAGCTGATACATAAATTGCATTGCCAATCATTTCTTGCCAAAGCAACTCCTACAGTTTAGCTTCGATTCTTTTGAAACTTGTTAAGTGTTATCATTACCACATGAAGGTGTGCATGTGCTATCCGTATGCCTGTACGTCAATCCGTCTGTCCAAAATGTATGTATGCCCGTCTGTCAGTCCATCCATCTCTGACAATCATTTCTTGTCAACGCAAACCCTCCTAGAGGTCTCAATTGATTGACTTCCTTAATTAGTTTTTCTAAAATATTGTCCTTTACAATTAACGTTGCATGTATGCCCACTCTTGATGTATGTTTATCTGAAATGTTTGGATCCAGGGGGATATGCTGTCGTCTGATGGCTCTTGTTTAGCTCACCTAGGTGAGTTTATACAATTGCGATTTGTCTGTTGTCTGTCAACAATTGTGGCACATTTCGCCATTTGTTGATAGATTAAAACCAAATCTAGCATATATGTCCCATTTGGCAATATCTATTTGGGCTATGAAGATGAAGAGACTACGCCCACAAATAGCAGAGTTATGCCCATTGCCATATTTTCAAAGTATTGAAGCCTATGGGGAAAATATATTTTTGTCATGTTTCGTCATTTATCGATGGATTAAAACCCAATTCAGCAGATATGTTTCTTTAGGCAATATCTATTTAGGCTAGGAATATAAAGTGGCCATGCCCACAAATAGCAGAGTTAGGTACCTTGCTATATTTTCAAAGTATTGAAATATGTTTGTTGCACTTGTCGTCATTTATTGATGGATTACAACTAAATTTAGTAGATATGTTCCTTTAGATAACATGTATTGGAGCTATGAATATGAAGTGACCACACCCTTAAACAAGGGCCATAGCTCAGGTTCATTGAGGTGTTTAAGTATTGAGCCATATATGGGGAAAATACATGTTTTCACTAATTGTTGAGAGTAAAATCAAATTTAGCGGATATTTTCCTTCAGTCTATGTGAACTATGTATGATTACTGTATTCTGCGGCTGTAGTAGTAGAAACATCCTACAGCTACAATCAGTCCTTCGCTTTTTCCCACTGTGACTTTTCCTCAGCTGAAATCCTTAGCTTTCTCAGGTCCATTCTTGACTTGAGTGTACTGAGTCCTGCTTTCTTGGTCACCTCGTAGCATGCTTAGCAGATTTATGCAATGATGTCCTCTCCTGGCTTTGTATTTGCTGGCTTCGAGTAGGGCGAATTCCATGGCTTTGTGCCGACCGTGTCTCTTCTCGCATCCTTAGCACATGGCCAAACATGGACCATCTTTGCTAGGTGACTTTTACAGACAGCGGCCACGTATTGCACATCTTGTATAGCGCATTGTTGGAAATTATGCTGTCTGGCGTCCAGTGTCCAGTAAACGATTCCTATTTGGGACGCCGCTACGAAAAAATGTCCGATGCTATAGAATCTTAGTGTAAAACATTCGCGTTCGCTTTTTAAACGGCTGAGTGCACCCAGCAATGCTACATAGCATAAAATTTGCCATTTATTCGCTGTCAACGCTGAGAAACCCTGGTATGTGTTTGATTATGTATAAAGGAATTATTCAACATTGAATGAGGCCTCCCCCCAAAATCATGACCGGAATTTCTCAAAATTTTACGGTACCATGACATAATATAATTGTCATTTTCACATCTTATCGGATGAAAACCTTCACAAAACTTTGGTATCTGTTAGTTTTAATACCATTGTGATCAAATTTATCAATGGCATTTGTAAAATTTAAAAAAACTTCAATAAACTTTGCAAAAATATACCAATGTATACACCTGTGCAAAAGTTAAGCACCACCCTATTTTTACGCACATGCGAGGGTATATTCATGTGCTATGAAGAAAGCAATAGCATAAACATTTATGTACCCATCCATCTTAGTGCAAGAGGTAATAATGCAACTAGAGGAATGCTGATTATGATGGTGGGGAAACACTGTATGTTTTTGTTTGAACTTGAAAACGAGGCCTGAATATGGTTACGTTGACACAACTGACAACTATTGCCCTACAGTTGACACACGTGGCTAGATTGTCATTAATGGTGTCTGAAAACGAAGTTTAACATCTGTGCACGAGTTTGAGAGTGTCATTATTAATACCGGGTATATCCACCTTGTGCCTGGATGACGGCCTGGACACGACGTCTCATGCTGGTCACCAACCGACTGATACGCCATTGTGGTATTCGTTGCCATTCAAGATGGAGTCCGTCTGTTAATTCCTGTAAGTTCTGCACAGGAGGATCCCTCCTTCTCACCATGTTTCCCAGAATGTCCCAGATATGCTCAATAGGGTTCATGTCAGGGCTCCTTGCTGGCCATGGTAGGGTTTCGATGGCATTCTGGCAGAGGTATTCATGCACAGCTCTAGCACGATGTGGTCGGGCGTTGTCATCCATGAATATAGGGTGGGTTCCAGGTGCATGATTTACAAAATGAGGGACCACAACTCTATCCAGTATGGAATCTTGATATCTTTGTCCATTTAGTGTTCCAGGTACAGTCAACAGATCCAGCTTACAATCAAATGAGATGCACCCCCATATCATAACGGAACCTCCACCAAATGGAACTTCTTCCATGATGTTACGTTGGTCGTACGCCGTGCGTCTGGACCTCCATACACGAGTTCGACCATCTGTGGCATGAAGCAGGAACCGACTTTCATCGGACCAGTGTACCCGTCTCCAGGATCTCATGTTCCAGTGTCTTCTTTCGTTGCACCACCTCAGACGCTCCTCTTTGTGGTGTGCAGTGAGGAGGACGTCTGACAGGTCTCCTAGCTTTCATGCCAGCAGCATACAGTCTCCTTTTGACGGTAGACATTGACACTCTATTGCGCGTTTCCCATTGCTGGCTGAGCACTCTGCTATTGGTGAATGGAGATCTCCTAACAAGGCGTACTAGGGCTCGATCATCACGGGCAGTAGTCTTCTTCGGTCTTCCAGATCTAGGCCTGTCCTTCACCTCGTTAGTTTGCCCATGTTTTGCAATCAAACGACTGATTACAGTATGGTTAATGTTCAGCTGTCTGCCAATCTCTCTGCATGACATACCAGTGGTATGCATGCCTATGATTTGCCATTTCACACGATCACTTAACCTTCGTCTTGCCATAGCGGTTCACAATCAAGAGCTAATTCTCTTTGTACAAATAAACCACGGTCATGAACACAAAATTCCTAATCTTGTCGCCTAAATCTGTATGTAATGTTCTACACCTCAAACTGGACTTTTACATAACTGAACACGTGTGCTGTTTCCCGCCACGCACGGACATCAAGCGGCGTGAAGTCATGCATGCATGTGCATTTCGTACTTGGAATTATGTCAGCTAACGCGGGGACAAAAAGTATGGCAGCCTAGTTGTACCATCATGTTTCTACGTTCTATTGTTTTTGCTGGTGCTTAACTTTTGCACAGGTGTATATTTATCCTATAAGGTGTGGCCATTTTGAGAGGCACGTTGACTAACTAAAATATATTTTATTCATACAAATTTTATATGTACTTAAAGGTATTTTATTGCCCTTTCTAATGATATATAGTTTTATATATAGTGATCTGTTACTTTGCCAAAAATAGTTAATATAGTTGGCATGGTAGCACTACGCCACGATCACTCCACTACCGCTTATAGGCTAGGTTTCCAAGCAAGTTTCTAGCTTTTGGCTGTAGGGTTTCTAGCACTTTTTTGTAAATTCTTGGTAGGGCCCAGAGGGTTAAAGACATTTCCTGAAATTGTCTGAAATTAAAAATGGCCGCTGGGAAAATTAGTCGATCGGGTTCATTTGAACAAACTTGGATCCTTATGCCCGAAGGATGCTTCCTGCCAAATATAATTGAAATTGATCGGCCTGGTAGTTCTCGAGAACACATTTTAAATTTCCCATTGCTTTAACATGGGAGCTTTTGACGAGAAAATTATCCAAGATGGCCACCAAAACGTTTATCCACAAGTTTCGAAAATTGCAAATTTGAGCTCAGAATACCAAAAAACACATAGAACCAATTTTGGCCTCAAAATACATCAAACAAAAAAATCCAATATGTCCGCCAAACACGCTACATTTTGATTGGTCCATGGTGGCCATGTTTTTTGACGGAGCAACTTCACTTGAACAAACTTTAATGGACCTTACTCCCTGATCATAGTTCCCAAATTTCGGCCTGATCCATTCAGCGGTTCTGGAGAAGTCGTTTTCGGGAAAACTATGTCATCCGAGATGGCTGCCGACCCTTTCTGTCAATCAAGTCGTCTTGAACAAACTTGGGTTACCTCTTTGCCTAGATGAGATTTCATAAGTTTGGAATCGATTCCCCAAGCCGTTTCGGGGTTCATAAGTTTTGAATCGATTCCCCAAGCCGTTTCGGAGAACGAGATTTTTAAAGACATTTCTAAAAATCGGCCGAAATCCAAGATGGCCACCAGCCAAATTGGCTGATCGGCTTCGTTTGAACAAAATGACATCTCTATGCCATAAGGATACTTGCTGCCAAATATAAATCAAAGCGGCCAGTTCTCAAGAAGACATTTTAAATTTCCTAAATTTTGGCCTGAACCATTCAGTGGTTCTGGAGATGTAATTTTCACGAAAGCTAGGTCATCCAAGATGGAAGTTGAGGAATTTTGCCAAAGAACTTCCCTTGAACAAATTGTTGTTGCTCTAGATGATGCTATGAGTTTTTAATCAATCTCCCAAGCGATTTCGGAGATGTTGAAATATGTTTCTAAAGATCAGCCAAAAAAGATGACTGGCTTCGTTTGAACAAAGGATGCTGTCTGCCAAATATACTTGAAATCGGCTCAGTAGTTCTCGAGAAGACATTTTAAATTTCCTATTGCCTTAGTACAAGAGCTTTTGGCGGGAAATATATCAAAGATGGCCATCAATTAAAAAATCCAATATGGCCACCAAACACGCTACATTTTGATTGGCCCATGGCAGTCATGGTTTTTGATGTATCAACTTCCCTTGAACAAACTTTAATGGGGCTTAGTCACTAATCATATCTCCCAAATTTCAGCCCAAACCATTTATTATTAAATGTATTCAAATATTTCTCTGGACGCGATCAGAATTTTTAGTCATCTCAATGCTGATGCATTTTTGTCATTTTTGTTTTGCTTTTGTTTTGTTTTTGTACCAGAAACATGTTCCGTTAATTTAGAGCTTATTCTCCAGACTTTATTCAGACCAGTCAAAACCGGCCTCTGTAATGATCTTGAGGAATGTCCATTTGCAGGACAAGAGAAATTTTTTTTTTAATTTATCACTGGAATGCCTGGATCAGCAACTGAGCCAATTATTCCAGTGGTAAATATTCAAAAATATTCTCTTTGTCACACAAATGGGCATTCAATAAGTAAATATTATAATTTTGTTGAGAAAATTTGAGCATTAAAGGGTTACCGTTTTCATTCGAGCAAAGGACGCTAGCATGTATTGACGCAGGTTAAATTTTGGCCCAAATCCTCCCCAAAAATCCTTATACTCATAGAAAGTATGCATAGAGAAATTGAAATCCATTCTCTAAAATGGTTAAAATTCCTAGAACCTACCACAAAAATTGAACACAATTTCCATACGCATGCTTACCACTGTACCACTATGTTTAATGTACGCCTCTAAAATATTATCGTGGAAGTGAACTTATTAATGGCACAGCCTAAATATCGCATATCTTCAATAAAGATTGTTTATTACATTAAAATCAATGCTACCTTTGACATAAAATGTCGCCTTGAAAATATGGAAATCATGTGATATTAGGAATGCGGTCAGATCAGCAATTGTGTTTACTAGAATTCTTCTAATATCTACCATTCTCTATTTTCATTGGCTTGTACGGGAAAATGTATCCAATCAGAACAGAGAAATAATATTTCTCTTCAGTAAAAATTAGTAATACAACAGTGTTTACTCTCATATTGTGCATTAATTTTGTAATGCCGACCAACATTAAATGATCCAAAACGGAATCAGAATTAAAATGAGATAAAGCGCTTCTTATGTTAGCCGCTGACTCTTTTGCGATTGGAGACGCCATGTTCTCGCGAGATCTTATACGTTAATGGGAGTTTGTTATCAAACGGGTATGGATCAGACCTAAAGTACATTACTTAGTTCCTATCGCACAATGATAATATATAGTATTCAGAGTCCAGAATATATGTTATCCGAGTACTTGCTCTAATTAAAAACAATCTTTTGCGTTTGGAGGCGAATCATGTGATTTAAATCTTTTCTGGACACCATTTTATGTCAAATTCAGGATTAATTTTGATGTAATAAATGATATTTATTAACGGATACACAATATTTAGGCGCTCCATTTTAATAATTTCACTTCCGTGATGATGTTTTGAGGTATACATTAAACATAGTCGTAAGGCGGTGATAATTTTTACCATTGAATTTCCATGGTAGCATTAATTTTTATTACGAAAGTTGACAAAAAAAATTTGCTCAAAGATTGTGCTCGATCATAGGACACACCCCTTTCATAGAACATGTAATATGACAAAAAGACTGCGTCCTTTACTCGAATTTTAATGGTAAGACATTTGCATAGTCTTTTAAATACCTAGATCATCTTCAGTAAATTCAAGTATGGTATTTTCCTCATTAAGATTCTTGCCAAAGTCGATGGACAGATCGCTTATTTGCTTCTTAATCCTCTTAATTTTGTCCTGTGTCTCGCTCGGCAGATGTAGGCCTAAATGAATATATGAAAACATCTATGACAATCAATAGGTATTATATATGCAACAAAACTATTACTGTAACATATACCTAGTTCAAATCTACAGACCACAGTACAATTGAAATAATGGATTAATAGTATATATATATATATATTCATTGCTTTTTGAGTATTCCAATCACTGCTGACTTTGTGGTAATATTGTCAAACATCAACACCCAACTGAGCTCATTTAGCTAAAACTAAAGCTGTTGAGTTGATGCCACGTAAGCTGAACAGCTTTATAGTTTTAAATAGCGGAGTCCTGTTAGTGGTATATAATTCACCTTTCCAGAGCATCCACCCATCATATGATGTCATAATCAACTATGTGATGTGTAGAATGACATCATAATGAATGATGTCATGAATGACTTCGATAAGTACGTCACGAATGCATATTTGAAGACGGTCTATGCATTGCTGTACAAATTTTATGTCTTTACTATTTAATAAACATTATGTTGAATATTTTGAAACTAATTTGACTGGGCGCTGTTACTGCCATAGTTTCAAAAGAAATAAATTTATAGTTAGGGCATTCGGGGATCGATCAATCCCAGCACGGCGAGTATGGGTGGAGCTTAGCTAGTGATGGGCGGGGCATCGCCAAAAATGGAAAGGTCCATTGAGGAACATGTTAGGAAAAATTCTACATTTGAGAGGTCTTCTCCCAGGAACAAGGAAATCCTGAAAGAATTATCATTTTCATTATGATGTAATCACACTATAGAAAACAAGGGGCCCAAGTGGCCTGTACCACACACCTGGAACATAGGCATTTCAACTAGAAACGCCATCTCCTATAAGTCACCCTAAGCTTTTGGCCAGAATTGTCACAAGAATAAGGATGCTTCCTACCTAATTTGGTTAAAATCTGTCTAGCGGTTCAAGAAGACATTTTGAATTTCCCATTGCTTTACTATGAGAGTATTTGGCAGGAAAAAAAATATCAAGATAGCTACCAATTGGGAATTGACTGTTTTGAAAGGGTCAAATTTGAAACAAAAAACAAACAAAACCAAAATCAGCTTTAAAATCCATCAATTGAAAAATTTCAATATGGCTGCTAAAATCCGATTGGTCAGTGGTGGTCATGTTTTTTTACATATCAACCTTGAGCAAACTTAGTCCGTAATCATATTTCCCAAATTTTGGCCTGATCCATTCAGCGGTTCCGGACTTGTTTTAGTGAAAATTAGGTAATTCGCCCAAGCATTTGGACAATCAAGTTCCTTCAAACTCAGTTGAGCTGTTGCCCTAGATGATGTTTCATGCGTTTCTAATTGATACCACAAAAGTTGAGATTCTAAAATCTGCTAAAATCCAAGATGGACACTGGAACCATTGGCCAATCGGCTTTGTATGAACAAACTTGGATCCCTATGCCCTAAGGATGCTTCCTGCCAATGATAATTTAAATGGGCCCTGTAGTTCTTGAGCAGAAAATATTTTAAATTTCCTATTGATTTAGTATGAGAGGTTTGGGTGGGGAAAAAGATCCAAGATGATCACAAAACCGTTTATGCGACAGTTTCAAGTTTGAAATCAGCATATCCAAACATATATAAAAAAACCCACAGAACCGGGTTGGTCTGTTGTTTTATTAACCACTATAAAAACATACTTACCGTTCAATCACTACTTGCTAAATCAATTATCTGCATTTAGCTACCAGAATAAGATTTTTATGCTTGGATACACTCCTCCCCATGCCTATTCCTATAAATATGGACCCTCAACCAGGCTACGGGTTAGGTCCATCTCCAGTATATTAACTGATATAGACTGGCACCAGTCTGTACTCACTCCATAGTGACGCCTGTCACTAAGCGCGCTTGCGCATGCGCACGCGCACTAAACCCGTAGATTTGGTCAGTGCCCCACTCAAAACATTAGGTGGGAGGCGGTTTGAGAATCAGCAAACAAGGATAAAAATCAAACCAATCTTATCCAAATGTTAATAACATAACATAATAGTGCATTTAACTCAATCACACCGTGATTATCAAATAAGGAAAACTTGAACTTAGAGATAAATAAAAACTAAAATAAACTCTCACCATTTCTTACAGTCTTAATGAAAATGGCGAGATGTGCTAGGTAAATGGGCTTCGGCTATTTTGGTTAAAATCATAATATTACGAAAGAAGGAGGCTGCGGCACTCTGATCTTTCAGATAAAAGGTTGTAAAAGAGGATTCAGATTACCATCCTGCAACCTGTATGACTTCATCTAAATACGAACCGGCAAAAAGCGCAAAAGAGGAAGCCATTCCTCTAACATCGTGATCTTTAATATGGGAGAGATTAATTTGTTCCGGAGAAGCAATCTCGTAACAAAGCTTAATCGTCTCCCAAATCTATCAGGATATCGTAAACTTTGAGACCGGCTTAGCTAACTCTTCCGCATAAGAAAACCATAAAAGGGACGGATCAAATCTTTTGAAATCAGTTCGCTGTTTGTACATTATTAATGCCCTAACAGGACACCAGAGTTGATCGGAAGGCAAAAAAGACGATAATGATTTTAAAATGATCAGACTAGCAGGAAACCGGTTAGACTGAGTTTTGGATAAAAAATCCCTTCTGGGATATAAAACTAAAACGTCTCCTGAAACTATAAATCTCTCCCTTTCAGCAGAAAAAGCATGAATTCTGAACGCCTTCTAGCACAGGCCGCTAATACTAATAGAGGAAAGAGGTTCAAAATGACGGCCTGCCAGTACTTGAAGAACCAAAGCCAAGTTCCATGAAGATAAAGGCTTAGCTATCGGAGGACGAATATTGCCTAGACAACTAATAAAAACTATTAAAGGTCTTAGTGCCCTTAACATCGGCATACAGCAGGCAAGGAAGAGAAGATGCCAGAGAAAATCTATATCCCCTAACCGTATTAGCTGATAAATGTAAGGAATCAAAGAGATATGTTAAAAAGTCTAATACTTGGGGAATAGAAACAGAATCGGGCACGAAACCTTGGTCTGAACACCATTATCCAAAAATTTTAAGTCGACACGTAAACTCTGCGGGTCGACTCTTCTGGAAGAATCGATAATTACTGGAGATCTTGAAGAAACTTTATTCTCGTAGACTTTAGTTTCGATATTCTCCAAACACAAAGACTGAAGATTTCTGGGTTTGGATGAAGACAAAGACCTCTTACTTGAGACAGAAGATCCTGGGAAAATGGAAGAAGACGAGGGAAGTCTACCAGGAGATCTAGAAGGTCTACAAACCAAATCCTCTTTGGCCAAAATGGAGCTATTAAAAGAATATCGCAGATTTGTTCTTTGACCTTCTTGACAGCACACAATTCCAGAATGTTGATATGAGCTGTCGACTCCTCCAGGGACCAAAGACTGGAAACCCATCCCTCCTGAGAAGCGTCTGTGAACGCTCTCATGTATGTAGAAGGCACTGGACCGAAGGAGCCAAAGACCCAAGAAGAGGAAGTAAAGAGATAAAATAGAAGAAAGGGTTTAGCAAGTAGAGATTGAACGGTAATGGATGTTTTTGTGGTGTAATAACAACTCCCACACACCCCCCCCCCCCCACAGATCCCCCTTGCGGGATGGTCTGTTGTTTTATTAACCACTATAAAAACATACTTACCATTCAATCACTATGACCCGGTCTCAGCCACCCCACGTGGAACTGATTTGAGAATTTGCCTTTGGCACTTAACTTCATAAGTGAATCTGTTTCCTATTTGGGCTCCAGTGCGCATGCGCATGCGCAAGCGTGCTTAGTGACAGGCGTCACTATGGAGTGAGTACAGTCTATATCAGTTAATATACTGGAGATGGACCTAACCAGTAGCCTGGTTGAGGGTCCATATTTATAGGAATAGGCGTGGGGAGGAGTGTATGCAAGCATAAAAATCTTATTCTGGTAGCTAAATGCAGATAATTGATTTAGCAAGTAGTGATTGAACGGTAATGGATGTTTTTGTGATGTAATAACAACCTATGTCTTCAAAATCCATCAAATAAACAAGAGGCCCAGGGGCCTGTATCGCTCACCTGGAACATAGGCATTTCAAATAGAAAGCTAGACTATCAATTATAAGTCGAACGCTATGGTTTTGGCCAGAATTGCAACAAAAACAAGCATGCATCCTACTTAATTTGGTTTAAATCAGTTCAGTGATTCTCGCGAAGACATTTTAAATTTCCAATTGCTTTACTATTGGAGATTTTGGCAGGAAAAAATTTAAGATGGCCTCCAACTGGGACTGCGCTTTGCCGTTCAGCAGTAAAAGGGTGAAATTGTGACTTGTAATTGAGCAGTAAAATTGTTAATTGAGACTTGCAATTCAGCAGTAAAAGGGTTAATGGAGACCTGCAACTCAGCAGTAAATGGCTTAGTAAAAGGGTTAATGGGAACTTGTTATTCAGCAGTAAAATAGTTAATTGCGCTTTGCAATTCAGAGTAAAAGGGTTAATTGTTTTGCAATTCTGCAGTAAAAGGGTTAATTGTGACATGCATTTCAGCAGTAAAATAATTAATTTGGCAGTAAAATGCTAGTGGCACTTTCCTAAGTGAATAAGATTTTTCCCCCCTCACCATCAACTGATTTATTAGTCATGATTATCCCTGACAGCTCTTATCACCAAAGAAAATAAAAATTCAATTACATGAGTAACCATTTTCCTCTGCTGGCTAAATATCTACAATATGCATTGTGTGGTCTGACCTCTATAATGTTCAATATTTTGGAATTTATTTGACCGAGAGTTGTTGCTTTCTAAGGCAGCAATGACTTAAATTCTCTCAAAATTATTTTTTAAGGATTGTAGAATGCAGTTAAACATGCTATAAAAACCACCAGTACTAGATGACAATTTTACTACATGACGCCAAACCGTTTATCCAATAGTTTCAGAAATGACATGGTTGAAATCAGCATACACAAACACCTGTAGAAAACAAATTTCGGCTTCAAAATCCATCAAATAAAAAATCCCATATGGCCGCCAAATGCACAACATTTTGATTGGTCTATGGCGCCTATTTTTTTTTTATCTATCAACTTCCCTTGAACAAACTTTAATGGCCCTTAATCCCTAATCATATCTCCCAAATTTCGCATTGATACAGTCAGCGGTTCTGGAGAATTTGTTTTCGCGAAAACTAGGTGATCCAAGATGGCCGCCGAACCATTTGGCCAATCAAGTTCCCTCGAACAAACTTGACTCAGCTCTTGCCCTATGAGACATTTCATGAGTTTTGAATCGATCTTCCAAGAGGTTTCAGAGATGATTTTTTAATTTGCCAAAATCCAATATAGCCGCCGACCAACTGGGCCGCTCGGCTTCTTTTGAACAAACCTGGATACCTATGCCCTAAGAGTGCTTCTTAACAAATATAATTGAAATTGGCCGGCGGTTCTTGAGAAGTCACTTAAAGAAAATGTTGACAAACAGACAGATTCTGGCCAGGTGAGCTAAAAAATACAATGTGCCCACCAAACTCGCTACATTCTGAATTTTGATTGGTTCACAGCCGCCATGTTTTTTAGGTATCAACCTCCCTTGAAAAAACTTTAATAGTCCTTAATGCCTAATCATATCTCTTAAATTTCGTCCCGATCCGTTCAGTCATGTTCGCAAAAGCTAGGTCACCCAAGATGACCACCGAAGAATTTGGCCAATCAAGTTCCCTTGAACAAACTTGATTCAACTCTTGCCATAGATGATAATTCATGAGTTTTGAATTGATCCCTTCTACATAACCCCCCACACCCCCCCCCCCCCCCCCCACCCCCAACCTCTCCAGGGTTTCGGAGATTTCTTAAAGGCATTTCTAAAGATTGGCCAAAATCCGAGATGGCCACCGACTACATTGGCCAATTGGCTTTGTTTGAACAAACTTGAATCTACATGCCATAAGGATGTGTCCAATCAAATATAATGGAAATCGGCCCAGTGGTTCTCGAGCAAAACATTAAAAATCTCCTATAGCTTTAGTATACAAGCTTTTTGCAGAGAAAAATATCCAACATGGCTGCCAAACTATTCATCCAATAGTTTCTAAACTGGCAAATTTGAAATCGGCATACTGATAAGCTCGTATAAAACCCATTTTGGCTTCAAAGTCCATCAAATAAAACAATCCAATACCCTCCTTTCATGCTGACCATGATATTACAGACGACCATTCTTTTCTCAGTTGACTATGGTGTTGAATGACAATGTTAGCATGGGCACATTAAAAAAATGTTCATGGTCAGACAGACCATAGAATAACATGTTTGATCATGGTCACTACAAAATTTAATGTCATTACTAGTGACCGCAATATCATGGTCAGTCTGCAAACCGACCATGATATAACATGTTTGACCATAGTCACTAAATTTTAATGTTATTACTATTGACAATAATATCAAGGTAAAGTTCATGTTCAATGTCCAAGCTGACAATGGTATGACATATTTGACCATGGTCACTATAAATAACTAGAGCCTATGGCCATAGGATCCTTTCAGCAAAATTTGGTTAAAATCGTTCAGAATGGTAAGAAACAGCAATTTGACAATTTCTGGTACATTTTTAATAAAATCTAAGATTTTCAACTCCCCAAAAAATGATGAATCAAAATTCTGAATGGAAGTTCCGGAGCCCATCACCACAGGATCGTTTTCACCAAATTTGGTTGAAATCACTCAGTATGGTAAGGAGAAGAAGCAATTTGACAATTTCCGGTACATTTTTCATAAAATCCCCCAACAGATCCCCCCCATTAGTGGGTTGGTCTATAGTTTTATTAACCACTATAAAAACATACTTACCGTTCAATCACTACTTGCTAAATCACATATCTGCATTTAGCTATCAGAATAAAAAATTGTATGCTCGCTTACATACTCCCTAATGCCAATACCATCACCATGTAGACCCTCAACCAGGCTTCTGGTAGAGGGACCCCCTGCATTAGCCTTACAATAGACTGGCACCAGTCTGTACACACTCCTTGGTGACGCCCGTCACTAAGCACGCTCGCGCATGCGCAGTAGGTCCCAAATGTGAAAACTGATTGACTTTTCTAAATTTAAGTGCCATATATCCAGAATAGATTCTCAAATCAATACCCAGCGGGGTGGCTGAAGCCGGGTCGTAGTGATTGAACGGTATGTTTTTATAGTGGTTAATAAAACTACAGACCAACCCACTAAAGGGGGGTCTGCTGGGGGTTGTTAATACACCACAAAAACATCCATTACCGTTCAATCACTACTTGCTAAACCCGTAGATTTGGTCAGTGTCCCACTACGAAACTTTGGTGGGAGGAGATTTGAGAATCCATAAGCAAGGATAAAAATCAAACGAAACACAACCAAATGTTAATAACATAACATAATGGTGCATCTTAATCAATCACACAGTGATTATCAAACAAGGATTTCTTTAAACTTAAAGAAATAAAAAAAAAACAAAGAACAAGTCACACCATTACACGCAGACGCACGGCCCTAACGAAAATGGTGGGATGTGCTTGGTAAATGGTCTTCAGCCTTTTTAGTTAAAATCATAAAGTTCCTAAAAAAGGAAGCCGCTGTGCTCTGGTCTTTTAAATAAAAAGTAGTAAAAGTAGACTCGGATTTCCATCCTGTAACTTGCATTACTTCGTCTACAGAAGAGCCAGCAAAAACGGCAAAAGAGGTAGCCATCTCTCTAATGACATGAGCTTTAATGTGAATAGTCTCACAAATCCATCTGGGAATAGATGCCCTAGAAACTGGACTGGCTACCCCCTCCTCATACGGAACCCAGAAAAGGGACAGATTGGATCTCTAAAAATCAGAACGACGATTATAAACTTTTGGAGCTCTGACAGGACACCAAAATCTGTCAGCCGGAGAAAAGGAAGTTAAAGATTGTAAAATAATCGGCTTAACTGGATAACGGATTGATTGAGTCTTTGATAAAAAATCCCTTCAAGGATATAAGACCAGACCGTCCCCAGATTCGATAAACCTATCCATTTCAGCGGAGAAAACATGGATTTCGGATCGTCTTCTAGCAGAAGCAGATGCAATTAGAAAAACTGTCTTAAAAGTTAAAAGATTCAAGCTAATCGCAGAAATAGGTTGGATATGATGACCTGCCCAAAAACCTGAAGAACCAGAGCCAAGTTCCAGGAAGGCAAAGGTTTAACACCTGGAGGACGAATATTACCTAAACCTCTGATCAAAAGATTAAGAACCATAGTATCTTCAACTTCAGCGTTCAACAAACAAGGAAGAGAAGATGCAAAAGAAAATCTATATCCTCTTACAGTGTTAGCAGACAGATGTAAAGAGTCGAACAGATAAGATAAAGAGTCTAACACCTGGGAAATAGAAACAGAATCAGGCACGCGACCTTGATCTGATCACCATTCTCCAAAAATCTTAAGTTGACCCTTGTAAACTCTTCGAGTCGACTCCCTCCTGGCAGAATCGAAGATTTCCTGAGATCTTGTAGAAACTTTATTCTCAAGGATCGAGCACTCGATATACTCCAAACGCACAGACTTAGGATTCCTGGGTTTGGATGATGGTAAGTACTAGAAGATCGAGAAGGTCTACAAACCAGATCCTTATTGGCCAAAAGGGAACTATTAACAAGATCTCGCAGATCTGGTCCGACTTTCTTCAGAACCAAAAGAAATCAGGATTGTGGGAGGGAACGCATAAGCGAAGATTCCTGACCAGGACTGAGACAGGGCGTCCACAGCCCACGCCCGAGACAATTGGTCCGCAAGAAAACTCAGACAGCCTGGGACATGAGTGGACACTAGGAAAATTTGATTCATGCGACACCACATGAGGAGGTTCGATTTTGTGCCCCCCTGCCTGTTGATATAAGAGACTACTGTCGAATTGTCTGATCGAATCGAGAACTAGAGCCCCTTAACCTGACTGTCCGAAAAGGGAGACATGAAAGATAAAATCTGGGCAATCGGACATGTCACACAAAGATTGGATCTAGTGACATCCCAAGAAAAACTCGATCCTCCTTCTAAAAATGAAAGAAAACCCCATGGCAATGACTGAACGAATCGAGATTTAGATGCCTATCAGACAATCCAACCAATGAACAGAAGCCTGGATTCACTTTCCAAAGAAGAGCCTCTTCTTAGATTCCTTGACAAGCATAGAAGACAACAACCCCTCTAAAGCTAATAGCTTCTGATTAGAAGGAACAGAAGACCATTTGGGAGGAGACTGCAGAGAAGGGTTCTAGATCCAAGAATATCTGGCCCTTTTGATAAGGCCGCCCTTAAAGATGTGGCAAACTTACTATATGCTAAAGAGGACTGCTCACAGAAAACACATAGATTACATATGCCATGATGCTCCAACCAAAATCCTGGGCTATAGCCTTATTGCTTAGCCCTCACTAAAGAGGTAACTCACGTTTATTATGGATATTTTAATAATACCGCTTACTCTGAATGGAGAAAAGTCTCATATCTGTATAGCCTAACTTATTAAAATGCTAGACTCTGCAAAATTTATAGATAATTTTATTTATAGAGATTTAACCAGATATCGTGGCAAATCAAAAAACCCATAGTAAGCCTATGGGAGTGCTTAGAGTCAAGATATAGCCAAATCCTGTACCTGAGATCTGCAATAATCCTGACTGGAATTCGAAAACCTCAAATCGTGACAGAATTTAGCAAGATAGAATGAAGAAAAGAAATTACGGTTTCCCAAACCATCACTCAAAAAGATGAATTAAGGGAAACTTACTTGTGATGACATCATCACAATTCTACGAATAGAACGCATGACAAGGTCCTGTTAAGAGAACTATGGCAAACATTTGACTATCTAATTTTAAAATCGTATAATAATGGAGCAGATTTAATAAAAAATTTTTTATTAAATACATCAACGGTTGCCTAGCCGCTCGGGCTTGACAGATCATCTTGTCAGCTCGTCAAACAATACTTGACCTATGCAAGTATTTCTTACAAATAGTGTTAATGTATGGAATCCTTTACCAACAGAAGCAATTAACGCTCCAACATAAAACACATTCAAAAACAACCTAGACTCATTCTTCAAGTCACAGGGTTTTATATATATAGACCTAAGGTCGACTAACTCCCAAGATTGCACTCACTTCTTCTACACTGAAGTATTAGACTGCAATCACGGAAAATCATCAGCCTGAACATGACACAGGATCCTATAATGATTGCAAAACTGTGTCCCATATTTAAATCACCGACATAGGAAAACAAGCCAGCTTCAAGACTTGGCTTAGGAATACTGAACAAATTGATATCCTAAACCATTCGATATTTATGCCAAGAGGCAGAAAACTTAAAAGATTTTTTATATATTTATTGATTCTTATATTTATAGACTTAGAATCAATAATTTCATCTTTGTAATAACAAATGACATTGTGTTAGAAATCCCAATAAAAGGAAAGATTGAACACTGATACTTGATATTAACGGTCTGGATACTGAATTTTGCAGATGACATATTACAACTGTAATATCTCTGGACCTGCAAAATATTTTGAAAACATTTTGACTGAAAATTGTTGGTGGTTGCTTAAATCCAAAGATTCTCGGCCGTTCTTCCACCCCTCCAGCGCAATCCCCACCCCACTCCAACCGGCCTGCCACCAGCCCCCAGACAACAACTTCAACGAGCAAAAACCCAAGACCCACTGAACAGTCCGGGAACAATCTGACCGAAAGTTGGCAGTGGAGTCACCGGTATCCAGTCAACTCGGCCCAAATACACCCCGGCCCACCCTCAACTCGGCCTAGTTCCAACTCAGCCCAGGTCAACTCGACCTATGCTTATGCCTATCATGTGCGACTATACCCTTGGGTCGAGCTGACCCTACAGTACGAATGCACATATGCGCACACATGTATATGCCCATAGGTGCACTATTAGGCCGAACCGACACTGCGCATTTAAATGTACATATGAACATAGCTATAGCAATATTATTGGGCTAACCAGCATGCTTAAATAGGATAAAGATTATCGAGTGTAGCAGGCCTACCTAGACTTCTATGGTAGCTACTACACACGATAATCTGTATACCATGACACACACGGAAATCTCGGTAATATCTTAAGATCGCCATCGTCTTAAAAAGATAGTGCATTTAGGATAAAGATTGTCTATGTCTATGTATAATAGTTGCGCGTTAGTGAAAATAATAGACACTAATAATTCCGACTGTCTTTTAATAAAGAGACGTAAACGCCAGTAAATATTATTAGTTACACCAACAGATGACTAATGATGGTATAATACGACTGGTATAAGAGGGATCTCATATATCCATATCATCAATTTTTGAAGAAAAGTTCTGAAATCAAGGATATAGAAATATGAGATTACCAATTATTCCATGCTTCCAGCCAGGTGAAAAGATTTCATCTTGAGAACGGCTCTCCAAGTGTGATAACAGCCATCAAAAAGAAGAAGGAAGAAGCAAGGTGAATCCATTCCTAGGCCTATTTGACTTTTATTAAATCAGGCCGACATGACCTTTTATCCTAGGCCGAGCTGACTAATTTAAGTAGGCCGGGTTGGCAATTGGGCAGACTCAACTGGAATTCGCTTCACCAACAACTCTCAGCCAAAACGCCCCCAAAAGACCCAGCAAATCCCGAGTCCCGCCCACCGAAAACCACCGTCCTGAGGCCTGCAGCAACCCAGTCAAAATAGAGCAAAAAATTATGCTAGAAAAGGGAAAACAACCAAAATTCTGGAAAAAAATAAATGAAAGCAAAGCGAACTCACCGAATCTATGTCAGCGCAGAAGAAGAATGCGTGCTTATATTCCTTCTTCCTGCCCCCTTATCCGCTTGATTACCTTTCTAAGCGACTATTGTTCTTGTAGACATTAATCTTGTAGTCATACTGATATCTATGAAACCTTTACTGAATCTAATTCTTTTCAGCGACTGACAAAATTAGACTACGATTTACGCAAGAATCAGGGTTTTTCCCTCTACAAATTCACTCCCTTTGGTTAAAATAAATATGTCAACCTGCCGACATAAGAGGTAAAAGGAGTGCGAAGAAAGGCTGAATGGCCCGAAGACAACTGGCCATCTAAAGTTGGATTTAAGTAAAAATCGTATCTCGAGATAATGCGTAGAATACAGACTGACTTATCGGCTGATGATATGCGCATATAAAATAATCTGCAACAGAAAACCCCATATGGCAACCAGTCAGAAGATTCTTTAATTACGTTGAAAATTGTCACTGATAAACGAATAAATGTCTGAATAGACTACAATTCCAAGAGAGACTACAAGACTGGCAATGACTCGGTATGAATATTTTCAGCCATTAAACATTTCCAATATTAAACAAATACGGAAATAAGACTAAATCTTAGGCAAGAAGATGACCAAGATACTAGGAAAGCAAACATGTAAACCGGACTTGAAGAACAAAACTGGAACCCCAGGAAGTTCTCTATCACCAGTCAGACAGACCCGGAAGATTATCCTAGAACACCAGAAAGATCCATGAAAACCGGAAATGACCTTATCCTCGGCTGTACGAAATCCGGATTCAGAAAAATAGGAAACGGAAATGTGTAAACCGGAAATAGACTACCGGAAACTGATCAAGATCCTACAACCCGGATGTACAGAATTACCGGAAGAGGAAGCTGAAAAAAACGGAAACGGATATAGATGAATGATGCAATGCCAGGTCCAACAGACCCAGATAAGTATTCTTCCTACCGGAAGTAGCAACACTACTACCGGAAGAGGAAGCTGAAAAACTGGAAACGGAAATAGATGAATGATGCAATGCCTGGGCCAACATACCCAGATAAGCATTCTTCCTACCGGAAGTAGCAACACTACTACCGGAAGAGGAAGCTGAAAAACCGGAAACGGAAATAGATGAATGATGCAATGCCAGGTCCAACAGACCCGGATATGCATTCTTCCCACCGGAAACAGCAACACTACTGCCGGAAACGGAAAAAACCGGAAGTGGACGGAAAAGCCAGAAAATCATGATACACCGGATGTTCAGCCAAGCCAGACAATCACAGTGCTCATATCCGGATGCCCGGTAAAACCAGAAGACAAACCGGAATGCAAACCCGCTTGCCCGGACAAGCCAGGAGCAGAGACGGGAGCAGAGGAGATGGAAGATCTCTTTTCTGGCAATAAGAATTACGGGAAAGATGAACTTATGCATGAGATGAAGGATCGGAAGCTTCCGCCACCGATGCCATCGCATGAGGGTTATGCAGACCCTCAAGACTTATATGGTCTTTTGTCTGGCTCCTACCTGAGGATGAATAACCAGACTTATTCTTTGAATCACCAGACTTTTACTTCAGAGATTTCATCTCTTGTCTGGAAGTGCGTGAAATCTGACTGAAGACTGGAATCACAGTGATTCCTGAATAAAATGTTTGAAAGCACTATAAAGGATCTACGTAATAAGAGTGGTACTTGGCTATTTTATAACATGGTAATTTGATGGTATATAATAGGCATGGTTTCTCAAACCTCGAAAACGGGAGTACTGACACGAAAACTGGTAACTCAAAATTAGAGTTACAAAAACCCTCTAAAACACCATGACATGAAAGTTAAACATAACATAGGCAAGATAGATTTCATGGTAGGCATGTTTTCTTGAGTCAGAGAACTGAATGTAGCTGAACTTTTCAGTGCAAAGCTATAAACTTTTATCCATATGATAGCAGGCGAACTGATCTGCTAGCAGAATATTTGAAAAGTGAATCAGTTTTCAGCGATATGACTGGCTTCTGAATGAGCGGTGAATGAGGCGAAACCTGAGTCTTCATGCTTTTGATCTTTCCATTCTTTCAATGCAAATCAATGAGCTGTAGTTTGTTAGACTTAGTAGAATAGGCGCTTCCTTGGAACAGCCAGCTCCAAAATGCTTCCCCCTCAATTATGTCAGGAGATGAAGTATTGGAGACTGACTGGTCCAGGATAATTTTATTAATCCTGCTGTCAATAGACGAATCTATATTACTGACTTGTATCTGGAGACATTCCATTAACAAAACAATTTTCTCGAGTATTATGGCTGAATCTGTCTTGGCCTCGGTTTTGGCCTTTATTTTAACCGCTGACCCTAGTGGAGGATTTCCCGTTATTTTAGTTTTAGAAGTCACAAGAAAATTTGGTTTGAAAAACGACATTCTAGTAGCTAGCGACCAAGACCCGCATATCAAGCAGGTTGACTAAAGAGTACATGACGTGCACTTGGAACAGACATGTCCAGAGTGATCCGATTTAATAAATCTATGGCGGCTGCTATTAGAACATCTAATTGAATGGTTCACATTCTTTTCTTTATTCTTCTCCTTGGACCTCTTCGGAGACTTTCCCAAATCTGAATTGTAAAAACAGCAAGATCCGATAGAGTAAAGCTCCAAATATGACTCAGGATTAGCCAGCACTAATCCCAAGATTTATAAATAGAGATTACCGATCTCAAATTTGAAAATTATTTTAGTTTCTTTGAGAGAGTATGTTAACGAGATAATCATAGATTCATGCTCAATACCTTACAAGCATGTGAAATCAATAGCTCTACAAGCTATTGGTTAAAAAGAAGCACAAATAGACAACTCAAATGTCTATACACTCCGGGTGCAAGTAACCAAAACAGGTAATGCGCCTACCATGAAAATAGAAATGATCTAAAAATCATTATTAAAACACCAGGACCTACAACCACTTATCTTGGGAGGTTTCTTTCTTTTATCCGACATCTCGATGATCTTTGCTTCACTTTACAATAATCCACAGCGATTTTAACAAGTAATAAATAACTTTTTAATTGGCTTGTAAACTTTAACGCCTCTTCCCTCATAGAGTAGGAAAAGGAATGAAGTCTTGGTTGCTACCAACAAGGTCATGTGATAGCTATCAGCCAATGAGGTTGTCATTGTGCTTAATAAGCTACTCAGTGGCTCTGGGTATGGATTAACCCTCTTCTTGCCTCATTCTGAGATATAGCATTCAAGCGAATTACTATGGATCTCATCATTAGAGAGAGCATGGCGATTCCTGAAGAACCCTTCAGTCACTCTGTAACCACAATAGACAGCAAACATTGGCTGTAAAAAATTCATACTATTATGCTTCCCTTCAGAGAAGGAAAGAGCAATAGTAATGCAAAGAGGTAGGTTGTAATGTAGTAATAACTGGGGATAACGGATAGGCCGAAATATACAATGAATATCTTTCTTGAATAGATCTATTTTAACACGATATGGCCATTTAAATGAAGCCTCAAGCCACCTCCCCCACCACCACCCCTCCCCCCAAAAAAAATTTGGCAGAGGGGTGGCTTGAGATGGGCCGTAATGCAAGGAGGTAGGTATCTGTAATTAGTAAAACATAAGACCAGACCCTATTGGTCATCAGGTTGTTGTTACTACATTACAACCTACCTCCTTGCATTACTATTGCTCAAAAACAGATTTCAACATTGAACAAACACCCAGAGCGAGGCAAATTTTTGCGCAGAAGTGATGTAAAAATAGACAAAAGATTGAACACTAAGTTAGTAATGACAAGTTGAGAAAAGACTACAAATGACAATAAATCTGCAGAATTACTACCAAAAGGAATCCAATTAGAAGGGATTCAAGAAGGGTAGCAAGGAGAGAGAGTAGAAAAAGGGGTCATTAAACGACCCTAAGAAGAAAAGAAGATATCAACATGCAAGAATGAAATAATAAATTATGAAAAATGGTGTAAGAGATAAGATGAAATGAAGTAAAATACACACGTGAGAAAGATGTAATGAGCTTACACTAACCCCAGATAATGATCTTATGAGAATGAAGATGATGAAGAGTGAGAAGATGAAGAAGGGATATGTCACGGGCCCCGAAGCAACCTTCTGAATATCCTTATAGAAAAGGGAGGAAAAACCAGATTCTTTGAGATAGAAATTAATAAAGGTATTCTCCGACTTCCAATTAGCTACTTGCATGGTATCTTCAAGATAAGAACCATTAAACAGAGTACAAGAATTGGCAAGGGCCACAAAAACATGGGCCTTGATACCAACCAAAGAATTTACCCCAGGAGAAGCTAATTCGTGACAAGTTTTGATAGTATCAACAATCCAACGAGAAATAGTAGTCAAAGTAGGGCAATCAACACCATCCGCAAAGGTAACCCAAAGATGCCTGTCATCAGTACATTTGCAAGCAGTACAAAGTTTATAGATATTGAGAGCCCTTACATGACACCAGACAGAAACATTTGTTGACAATGCAAGTAAGCTTATGGATGACAAAAAATGTGTCTAAGAAATTAAATGACTGAGTCTTAGACAGACATTCTGATCTAGGGTAAAGAATAAGACTATTTCCTGAGATCTGGACTCTGTCAGATTCAGCAGAAAAAGAATGAATTTCTGAACGGCGACTAGCTGAAGCCACGGCTTAGTAAAAAGAAGACTGCTTTGAAAGTGAGATGTTTCAAACTTAGAGATCCTAAGGGTTCAAACGTTTACCTGCTAGAACCTGTAGAACAAGAGACAGGTTCCAGAAGACGAGAATTTCCCATACCCGTAATAAGATCATGAAATGCTTTTGATCTTGAACTGAAGGATTATGGAGGCATTAAACGAAGGAATTCATACAAAAAGGATAGAAGCTAACAGAATTATTAGACATGTTCTTCTGTTCAAACAGGAAAACTAGAAAACAGTAAATCAAGGAGGCTAACAGAGGAATGAAAGAATTGTCTGAACACCCTACCTTAAAATCTCAAACCTAGCCTTGTAAATGTTCCTGGAGGATGATAGGAGATTTTTACAGAATTCTTTAGATCTAGTTGAAAGGACTGATGGAGAATGGGGCAATTCGATAGATTCCAAACTGATAAATGAAAATATCCCTGGATTCAGGAGGATTCTTCCTCTGTTCTGAGATAAAAGATTCTCCAATAATAGTAGCTGCAAAGGAAATCTACCAGAAGATCCGGGAACGAAGCCTTTGTCGGCCGGATAGGAGCTATCACCAGAATTGCACAATTGTGTTGGAAGGTCCACCTTAAGACACAAGGAATGAGAATGGTTGTGGAAACGCATACGCAAACACTTTGACCCAAGACCAGGCTAGAGTCAACAGACAGCGGTCTACATGAGGGAGACCGAAATGAATACAAATCGACTGGACTACAGCCTCATTCAATTCCCAATCTGAGTCTGGTATCATAGAGAGACAAGAAATTGGTCAGCCAGAAAGGAAGGGAAATATGCTGACTCTGCACCTATGTAGCATTATTAAAGTTCCTTGGTATAAGATCAACCCAGACCACCACCACCACCCCTTGACGAGATAAACGAAGGAGACCATCCAGAAGTTTTCCGACCGGGAAGGGATAGACAGACGAAGCATCTGGAAATACCAAAAGACCATGGAAAGGATATTAAGCTACCCAAAACTTGAGAAGGATGACATGAAGACAGGGTACCTGAAAGGATCAGACCTGAAAACCTAAATGAGTTCCAAATCTAACCCCATACTTCCATGGATGAGTCTGTGTAAAACAAATAACCTGATAGAAGGGGGGTGGGGGGTGTGTGAATTGGATCAGCTAGTAGCAGAGATTGGATGTCTTTTCAAAATTAATACTCAGAAGATGGAATATTATGAGGAAACAAGACACTCTAGATAACGGATCCCAAGGGACATGAGGTAAAGCTGAAAGGCCTTCTCCTGAAATAGGCCCAAGAAAACACCTTTTCCACCGACACCGTCAGGTCTATCAGGTCTATAATATAAAGAAAGACATAGCCAAAATGAACTAGCCCATATTGAAAACACTGGATTGTAGATATAAGAACCTTAACAATGGGGAGGGAATGAAAAAACTTCCCCTGGACAAGATCGAAAAGGATCCCTAACTGAGTAACTCTCTGATTTGGAAATAGACAAGATTTTCTATGTTGACAATCCAGCCTGGATGAAGACATATTCGGATAGCTACAGAGACGTCCGAGAACAGAGACATAGGGAATGAAGCCTTGCAGAGTTAATCGTCTATGTAGACCTGCACTGAAAAGGGGGGGGGTTAATAATTAAGACAAGCAGACACGAAGAGAGATATGGGTGAACACGAAAGGGGAAAAGGAGAGGACGACAGTTTGGAAGTGGCACTGCCATATTGGGCCAAGGGATGTGATACGAAGAGAAATTTTGGAAGGAAGGGTGAAAAAGGGACTTGAAATAAGTCCTTCAGTACTAGAGAAAGGTCCACAAACCTCACTGAAAAGAAAGAATTAAAAACTGGAATGAACCATTTTAAAATTGGAAACCAAAATGAATAGATGAATAGGGTCAGTGTTTTGAGGAATCTGAATCCCATGCCTGAAGTTTCACTGGAAATGAGGGAACTGTGATCCAAAGAGGAATAAGAGCGTGGAATAATAGACGGATCCTCCGACAAAGAGGGTAATGACTGTGAAAAAAACCTATTAACAAAATCTTTGATCAAAATCAAAGAAATCCAATGGTCCTAGCAGAGGGATAACCGACTTCCTCCAAGGATAGCAGGCAAAACTGAGAGCATTGGTAAAGAGAAATCTATAACTACGGTAAGGATTGTAAGAAATCCACCTCCAAATCAAACTTGGATATTAGAAAAATCTCAATCTCACTGAGATGCACAGACCAGAGAAACCTTTCCATAATATGTTATCATTGCATAAAAAGCAATCTCTTGCAATAAATAAAACAAAATATGGAAAGACCACCCATTAAGGATGATTATAAATCAATCCTAATCACAAATGAAATGTATACATTAGGAATACACATTAAAAATAAATCAAGGGGACCTAATAATAGAAGACATACTTGTATGATACCTAATATCTGAAGAAAGAAAGATATAAATACAGAATAAAGGCTAACAAGCCTCAATAATCCAATTAGGGCTAGGCTGATAAATAGTTAAGCTGTTAGATAGTTAAGTTTATTTCTTGATTAGCTCAGTATTAGTTCAAACTGTTCTTGAGCCTGTTAAAATTATTTAGGATGTTACAATGTGATCAGAGAGTAACTTCTAGGCATCAATTTATTCTATTGGAAAAATAATGTTTCCTGAAATCGTGTGAAAAGCAAAGATTCTTAGTTAGATGTATGTCCATTTGCTATTGAATTGCTTAATGTGAACAGATAAACTAAAACAAGAATCATGAAACGCGAAAGATAGAATTAGCTAAAACAATACTCATCTATATTAAAGATCTATATCATATCCAAAAGATACACTCTATGTAAACAAAAAGGGGATGAATTGTCAATGGCCTATATAAAAAGAGACAGGAATGATGACGTCAATCTGGCAGCTACCGGAAGTAGATAAGAAAGGAATGTAAAGGATAAATTAAATAAAAGGTTTTAGCTAAAAATAAGTAAATAGCCTTGAAAAACGAGTAAATAGTGGAGAAACACGCGATAATGTCACCGAGACGAAATGAGACTAGGACGAATTGACTGCCGTAACTACGAGAGCTGACTATAAAACTGACAGACACTGATAGAATTGAAGATTTTTTGGAAAGATACTTCTAGTAAAGAAAATCACAAAACACCATGAGGCCAAGTGTAATCTGACTTTAGGAAATTAATATTTAAAACAAAAGGATGATAAATAGTGAGAAATAGCCTTAAAAGAGCGAAATAGTCACGATAAAGATAGCATAACAAGCAAATTCTCCTAAAGTTATGAAAGTATGTCAACCTGCCAACATAAGAGTACTATACAAAAAGATGAATGGTCCGAATAGAAATGCACCTCTAACATGGGACAAATATTGACCAATACATAGCTAATTAGAATTGCGAAGCAATCTGACAGATAGGAAAGAGTGCAGGGAGAAAAACAACGAATAACACTTAATATAACTTAAATTTGGAGAAGGCAGAGAGATAAAATGCAGAAAAATGGGGGAACTCCTCCTGAACCACTAAGATATCGCAGGAGCCAGTACTGCTAGATAAGATAATGATATCCACATATGTAATAAGGTGAAAAAGATCCTCTCGGAAAATTTTTTTACCTATCTAAGAAATATTAATATTCGAAACAAAAAAGATGATAGTAGGCCCGATCCAAAGAACTGAGCTCAACCCGGGTCCGCAAAAGGGACCAGGGCGTGGGTCGACTAAACACGGTTCCGAACCATAACCAGTTCAGGACCGGGGACACATGCCAAAAAATGCCAAAATTATTGGGGGAAAATTTTAATAAAATTAAGTTCTGACACTCCGAGGAGGAAGGGGGGGGGGAGGAACTGAGTCTCCACCCCCCCCCCCCACCCCCCAAAGCTGGGGACCTCAAATCTCTAGAGAAAAAAGAGAGGGGGGGGGGGAGGAGAGGGGGAAAGAGAGAGGAGGGAGGGAAGTGAAAATCAAAGGAATACTGGCCAAAATTAGTTGAAAAAAATCAAATTGAATCTGACACGCGCAGAAGCGTGGCCCCGCCCCGGTCCGAAAATGGAGCCAAAGCGAGGAAGCCATAGGCCTGACCTGAGAGGTGTGGACCCGCGCCCAAACCCAGAACAAACCGGAGACCAGGGCCGACAAGAACTCTAAACCCGAAACCTCACTTGAGGCTGGACCCGGACAAAAACTCGGGTTCGGACCCATAAATGTGGTCGGGAAACTAAGCCGACCAAGAACGAGACCCGGGGTCGGGAAAACACTCAGGCCCGGAAGTCGAGCCGGGGAGGCCACAGATACAATATACTAAGACGAGACTGGCTTTGTTGAAGTCCTTTGAATTCGCTAGAACAGTTGTAGAAGTACAAGGTGGCAACAAACACGACCGACGTATAACCTGTTTGGGCCCGAGAAGTTAAACCGAACACGGGCCATATGGATGCAGGCTGCGGATTTGTAGAAGTATAAGGTAGCGACAAACACGACCGACTTATGCCCCGCTTGGTCCCGAGAGAGTTTAAGCCGAACTCGGGCCACATGGCGCAGGCTGCGGAATGTTGATTGTAGTGGTAAGATCTGCTGGATCCGGATACGGCTCGACTGGCTTAGGAACAGGCGACAAACGAGGAGAAACCCAAGTCTTAGTACTTTGTTCTTTCCAGTTTTTTGTGCCACTTCTAAAACAATGTATGTCAGTAAGCGGTAATTTATTTGATTTAGAAAATAGGCGTTTCCTGGGAGCAGCAAACTCCAATGTTTCACATTCAACAACGTTAAGTGATGAAACATTGGGGTCTGACTGATCCGAGATAATCTTGTTAATTCTACTATCAATAGATGAGTCAATCTTATGAACTTGTTTCTGAAGGCACTCCATGGATTGCACGATTCTCTCAAGAATGGCTGAATCAGCCGTGGCCTCGGGTTTGGCCTTTATCTTAGTCAGCGACCTCGAAGGAGAAGGATTCCCAGGAACACGAAAATTTGAAAGAGCTTTGAAAAAGGTCAGCCTAGCGGCTTGGGACCATGACTCGCATATCAAGCAAGAAGATTCATAAGTATATGATGTACACTTTAAACAGACATGACCAGTGTGCTCAGATTTTATGAAATGTTGGAAACTGCCAGACGGACATCTTGTTGAATGGCTCTTATCTTTGACTTTCTTGTCTTTCTCTGTAGATTTTCTCAAATCTGAATCATAAATAAACAGAGAGACTGATAGAGCAATGCTCCGATGAGTGACTCAAGGTTAGACAACGCTAACCCCAAGACATTAATAATAGACCCTACCCGATCTCTGATAAATCTTTGATTTATATTTTTCTTTTGAGAGAGTATGTTGACGTGAGATAATGCAAGGTCATGCTCATAATTACAGCAAGCATGACAATTCGGAAGCTTATACATGCTACCGATAACAATGAAGGAGCAAAATGGACCTAACATAGTCCACAAATCACTCTGGGTGCAAGCACCAAAACTGGTAACGCGCCTACCACAAAATTAGAAATGATCTTAAAATCATTACCTACGTCACTAGAACTGACAAACTACTTATATTTGGAGGTTTCCTATGTTTGTCTGGCACCCTTGATGAAATCTTATAACTTTCTATACTTTACCACAGCAAAACGCAAAAGTTGAACCAACTTTTAAGGCTTGAAAAGTTTATTCAACCTCCACTTCAGATGTAGGAAAATGAATGACATCTTGGTTGCTATCAACAAGGTCATGTGATAGCTATCAGCCAATGAGGTTGTCATTGTGCTTAATGACCTACTCAGTGCCATTGGGTATTGGATTAACCCTCTTCTTGCCTCATTCTGAGATATAGCATTCAAGCGAATTACTATGGATCTCATCATTAGAGAGAGTATGGAGATACCTGAAGAAGCCTTCAGTCATTCTGTAACCACAATACCACACACACACACCCACACACACACCCAGACAGTGGCTGTACAAAATTCATCCTACTATGCTCCCTTCAGAGGAGAGCAATAGTAATGCAAGGAGGTAGCTTGTAATGTAGTAACAACATGAGACGAAAAGGCTCCATTTTCGCGTACTCTAAGGAAATGAACCACATAACAAAACATGTACCATCACCATATTAGAAAAAATGGATAACGTAACAATAATATTATGTAACAACAAGATACAAGACTGACCTTATAATCTAAGCCATGTCAATCAACTTCCCATTGGTGAAGAACAATGTCACATGGATATGTGGTTGTTACCATAATTAAAAAAGTGCTGTCTGAAGACAGTGAGTGCACCTTATTTACACTATATACAACTGATTATTTTTTTAGAATCAATAAGGCAAGAGGATTAGTGGTGTCACGGAGGTAATGGTCGGTGAAACATGACTCACAGTGCCACTGGGCAACTGACGTAATATCATCCACCGGCACCCGGTTAAATAGAGCGGTGGAAGCCAATACTCCACGGACACTGTAAGCCTTGGCTAAGTCAACTTGTGGTGGATCTGTGGCAAAATTGGATACATTCCACAATCCACCTAGATATAGTATCTTTTGAAGCTCGGCCATGGGGTTCAATATATGACAACCATAACGAAGAAGGTCCGTCTGCCACTACTCTGTATGCCGTTTGTACCTATTTAATGCACGGACTGGACACCAAGATTTTGAATTAGGATCAAATCTAGTCAAATCTGATAAAATAATAGGTTGACCTCGGTATTTTAATGACTTGTTTTTAGCCATGAAAATAGTTTTAAACGTCAACATTTTCATTGAAATGGACTTTAGTGGTTCAAAGGGTTTATCAGCCAGAACTTGAAGCACTAGAGATAAACTATAAGAAGGAATCGCTGGTGGGTTTCTCGGTCTTATATTAACCATGCCTTTTATTAAAGTATTCAAAGACCATACTTCATCACTTCCCCTATCAAGCCAAGCAAGGGATAACTAACATTAAAGCCGACTTGTAGCCAGCAATAGTTAGGCTTGAGGCTATAGGCATCATTAAGGTGACAGAGGAAATCGGCTACTACCTGAATAGATGCATCCATTGGATTAACATCTCTGTTTGAGCACCATTCTGCAAATCTATTGATTTTATAGTTATATGCTCTGGAGGTTGACCCCTTCTGGCTTTTGCCATAAACATGGCTGCTTGCTCAGAAAGGCCCGCCTTAACTTTAGATTCCTTGACAACATCCACGCAGTCAATTGGAACATTGCCGGGTTGTTCTGAAGGGATTTGCCCTGGAAAATAATATTGTCCATCCGAGGCAAAGGAACCGGATTGCAGACCAGAAGGTCCAGCAGATCCGTATACCATGATCGGCTTGACCAATTTGGGGCGATCAGAAGCACTTGGCGCTTCTCCTGCCTGATTTTCTGAAGAACTTTTGGAATCAGGATTGCTGGTGGGAATGCGTATACATACATTCCCTCCCAACTGATAACTAGCGTATCTGTTGCGTAAGCACTTGGATCTGGAATCGGAGACGTACGTCGTCATCTTCGCATTCTTGTTCATTGCGAACAAATCTGGAGCAACTAAATCAATGTGTGGCGGATCGTCTGTTCGACCCCCCCCCCCCCCGCCCCGGGTCGAACAGACGATCCGCCACACATTGATTTAGTTGCCATTCCGTGGGCAAAACACTCATCCTTCGGTTCAATGAGTTTGCTAGCAGATTTAGCTTTCCCGGAATGTAAACTGCCTTCAAGGTGATCATATGATCTAGACACCAGCAAAGCAGTCTCCATGTCAACATACAGAGACTGTTGCTGTGATAGCAAGAACCACGCTGGTGAAAACATGAGGAGCTGTGGAAACACTGAACGGAAGAGCCTTGAATTCCCACTGTCAGCCCTGGAATGTGACAAGGTACCGACAAAAACTCCTCGCAATTGGAATGTGGAAATAAGCATCCTTCAGATCTATTGATGCTGTCCACATTCCCTTCTCCAACCCCACCAACACCGTTTTGATCGTTTCCATCTTGAAACTCGGTGTGTCTATGAACTTGTTCAATGGCTTGAGGTTGAGAATTGGTCTCCACCCTGAGGTGCTCTTTGTTACTAGAAACACAGTTGAATAGATGCCCTGCAATTTTGCTCCTTTTCGTGTGAGGGAATTTATTTCCTCCTTTATACACAACCGTTGATCTGGATCTCTTGGGATTTGAGTCTAGATCGAGACCAGAGACAGGTGCGATGATGGGCCTATTGCCCAGTCGGGCTGGTACCTGACTGAAAGACACTGTAAGACGAAGCAGTCCTGAGTCAACCGCTCCCACTCATGCTTGTGGGATGTTAAGCGACCTCCCATGGGTCCATTTTGGGAGATGTTGGCTGGCTGCACTTGAGGAGCCTGTGTCCCCCCCCCCCCCACAACACCCCCACCGACTGTAGGCCAGTGCTTGCATGGCCGTGGCCTACGCTGTGCCGATGGCTGGCCTCTTACCTGACCAGCGACACTGCGGGCCTACTGAGGATCGTACACATGGGGCACTGCAAATGCGCTCCCTATGGAGCACCTCGAATTATTCGCGTAGTGCTCTCTGATTATTAACTATGGTGCCCGTCTCCTGGAGGTGCTTACATCCCTCACCCCAGAAGAAACCATGACCTGTCAAAGGCATCTGCAGCAGCCTATTATACAAATCATGAGATGGGCACAGATTGTCTAAAGCAAACGTGCGCCTCACCCTGACACACCTAGTTACCAACCCCATCATGCAATCCAGAGCCAGGAACTGAGACAGGGCTTAACTGGCACAAAGCAGAAGCCGTTACTACACCCTGTAACAACTGGGAGACATGCGAGAGCGCCGCTATAGACGCACTCGAGCTGTCGTCAGCATCGCGCAACGCAGTGTTTGCCGCACTTGGCTTTGGAACTACACCGTACTGCTGGTATTGACCAGCATCGATGTGGCATCACCTGGCTACCTTGCGGATGGGCCTTCGCAAGCCGTCTATTCGGTTTAATGGACATCTGTGCCACTGTGAACATATCCACGATATGCTCTGCTAGTGGCAGAGATGGCGTGGCAGTAACTGTCGGCTTCCCCGCCAACCACGGATGCTGGTCCAGCTGGCTAGTCAACTGATTCACATTGAGCTCTGGCCTGATGCTTACCAGCCATTGGCACGCATCAGACCAGTCCTCCTCCGCGGCACCCTGCGAGTGCTCGACTAAGCGTGGGCCTTCATCATCCTCAACAGACTCGCAGGCGTGTATGTGGCTGGAGTCGTGGATACCACTGGTGAGCCAGTGAAAGCATGAGGGCCCAAGAGAGCAGACTTTGCACCGTGGCGTTACCCTCAGCAAGCTGAGGTATGCGGGACGGGTGGCAATCCTCTCCAACCTGGGCCACCCTTTGAGCCATGAAGGCTAACCCTGCAGTAGTTCCATGAAAAAAAATCGCCCGTGCTCCCTGCGAGCGGTACATATGCCCATTTCCATGGCCACAGCGTCATCGGGTGAACCCAGCAGAAAATACTCTTCATCCTGGCCAGGAAAATTAAACTCAGGGTTAGCGAAGAGTGCTAACCTGGCCAGGGAAGGTACCGTAAGAGGGAACGGTACCGCGGGAGCGTGGATCACGTTCCATCACTCCTGCCAAGATCGACCAACGAGGCAAGCCTCCAGCCGGGATCATTTAGGGCCGCTTCTGGATCCATCGTCAAGGTGGTGGGCCTTCCGAGTTCTACTGGAGCCACCACTTACTTTTTCGGACAACGGAACACGATAAAAATCAGAAGCAGTGGTGGGGATTTTCTGCTCAGGGGCAGATGAAGATAACAAAACACGTGGGTCAGGAAACATGCCGCGAAGCAACTCTGGAACCAAGTCTTTTACATCTCCCCCATCATTTCTAATCTCCATTTCTGTGAAAACAGAGGTATTTCTCTTACCCTTACCACTTACACTCTTCTTAGCATGCGTCTCCTCTTCCGACGCCTTATCCTTAGCCTGTAATAACAAGAACTCAAAGAATAAGTTGGCAACACCCCCACCCACCCCCACCATTTATAGATGTCACATTTTAATAATGGACCACAAGGTGAACATTTTACACAAAGGTGGGGCAAACTTCAGCTGGATAGTGGCCAGAGACCACACAAGCAGGTTTCTGAAAAGCCATAAGACGAAAACAATGAGGTTTAATGTTAAAAATGCTTAAGCAAACCAACTCAAAGCGGAGCAATAACAAAAAGCCACTAAATGGACAGTTGTAAAGAGAGATCAGCCTGAACCAAAAGGAGAGTTATTACTAATAACAGGGCTGATTATAACATTAAAATTTCCATTAAAATGGAAACACACAAACTAGAAACATCATCCAGGTGTAAAGACGAATTGTATTCAAAACACAAAAGCATGATCAACAGTGAATGAATATAGCAATAGTCCATGCTAATGATACATATAAACAGCATGAGAAAATATTGACAGCAAAAATCATATTTTCAAATATACAAGAGTGCCATATAAGAACAAGAGGCCCAAGGGTCCTGTATCGCTCACCTGGACAATAGGCATTTCAACTAGAATGCTCTTTAGCAACAAGATGGCCAGCAAACCATTTATCTGACAGTTTCGAAAATTGCAAATTTGAGATCAGAATACCCAAAAACATATATAAAAACAACTTCGGCCTCAAAATCCATCAAATAAAAAAATCCAATATGGCCACTAAACATGTTATATTTTGATTGGCCCACGGTGGCCATGTTTTTTGATGGATCAACTTCTCTTGAACAAACTTTAATGGCCCTTAGGCCCTAATTATATCTGCCAAATTTCGGCCCGATCCCTTCAGTGCTTCTGGAGAATAAGTTATTTTCACTACAACTAAGTCAACCAAGATGGCTGCCGAACCATTTGACCAATCAAGTTCCCTTGCTATAAATCACATTTCATGAGGTTTGCATCAATCCCCCAAGCCGTTTCGGAGATTTTTAAAGACGTTTCCTAAAAATCGGCCTAAATCCAAGATGGCCGCCGGACAAATTGGCCGATCGGGTTCATTTGAACAAAATAAGATCTCTATGCCCTATGAATGCTTCCTCCCAAATATAATTGAAATCGGCCCAGTGGTTCTTGAGAAGAAGTCGTTTAAAGAATTCCTCATTGCTTTACTATGGGCCTATTGCTTTACTATGGGAGCCTTTGGCGGGAAAACAAACCAAGATGGCAGCCAAAGCGTTTATCCGACAGTCTTGAAAGTGGCATATTTGAACTCGCCACACTGATAAGCATAGATAAAGCAATTTTCGCCATCAAAATACATCAAATACAAAAAAGCCAATATGACCTAGAAACACTGAATTTGGATTGGTTGATGGCGGCCATGTTTTTTAATGAACAAACTTCCCTTGAACAAACTTGAAAGGCGCTTGGTCCCTAAGCATATTTACAAAATTTCAGCTCTATCCCTTCAGCGGTTCGGGACAAGAAGTCATTTTCGCGAAAACTTGGTCATCCAAGATGGCCGCCAAGCAAATCGGCCAATCCGGTTGCCTTGAACAAACTTGGGTTTACCGCTGCCACAGATGATGTGTTATGAGGTTTGAATCAATTCCTCCAGCGGTTTCGGAGAAGATTTTTTAAAGTGTTTCTAAAAATCAGCCATTCTGGCCGACGGCCATCTTGGATTTTGACCGATCCGCTTCGTTTGAACAAACTTAGATCTCTATGCCCTATGAATGCTTCCTCCAAAATATAATTGAAATTGGCCCAGTGGTTCTTGAGAAGAAGTCGTTTAAAGAATTCCCCATTGCTTTACTATGGGCCCATTGCTTTACTATAGGAGCCTGTGGCGGGAAAACAAACCAAGATGGCAGCCAAACCGTTTATCCGATAGTCTCGAAAGTGGCATATTTGAACTCGCCACACTGATAAGCATATATAAAGCACTTTTCGCCTTCAAAATACATCAAATACAAAAAAGCCAATATGACCAACAAACGCTAAATTTTGATTGGTTGATGGTGGCCATGTTTTTCAATGAACAAACTTCCCTTGAACAAACTTGAATGGACCTTGGTCCCTAAACATATTTACCAAATTTCAGACCTATCCCTTCAGCGGTTCGGGAGAAGTAATTTTCGCAAAACTAGGTCATCCAAGATGGCCGCCAGGCAAATAGGCCAATCAGGTTGCCTTGAACAAACTTGGGTCTACCGTTGCAATAGATGATGTGTTATGAGTTTTGAATCAATTCCTCTAGCGGTTTCGGAGAAGATTTTTTAGTGTTTCTAAAAATCGGCTATTTTGGCTGGTGGCCATCTTGGATTTTGGCCGATCGGCTTCATTTGAACAAACTTGAATCTCTATGCCCTAGGGATGCTTCCTGCCAAATATAATTGAAATCGGCCCAGTGGTTGTTGAGAAGTCATTTTAAAGGAAAAGTTGACGGACGGACGGACGGACACACGACTGACATTCGCCACGACATAAGCCCACTTGGCCTTTCAGGCCAGGTGAGCTAATAATTAGAGTACCTGCATCTTTAGCAAAGGCATAATACCATATCCAGCACTCTTGAAAACTCCACCATAAGACCATGCTTCTCCACCATAATATTAAAGGGACCACGGGGCAGAATGACAAGCTCTTTCTTATGAGAGCCCATATCACTCTGGTCATTGACTTTTTGTCCTAACATTTTTTTAGGGAGATGGTGGAGACAAACCCTCTCACATGTGACCAAACTTCATGATAGGAACCTGTGGAGACAAAAACAAAGAGAAATTAGTATTTCATGGCGCCAAAATATTTAACCAATTTTCTAGGCGCCTATCACGTCCAAACCGTGTCACGGAAATAGGTGACAACACATAATTAAGACAGAATTAAGCAAAAATGTAATAGAGATGATCTGGTAACTTGGTCCTGGTGAAGCCTCAAGCGATTTACAGGAGTCAGACATCTTTCAAAACCCTCTATTACAATCCAAACAAGAGTTTTAGTGAAACTCAACATACACAGGCATACTTGTTTGAGGAATGCTAAATGTGAACAGTTTGTCTTTGATAATTCTCTGAGAGGGGGGGGGGGGGGGGGGGCGACTTCTATTAGGTACACATTTGGAATTTACGGGAGACATCAATAAGAATCTTGAGTCTTCACAGCTGCATTGATCGTTACAATTACGAGACAATTTTGATGAATTTTAATCTTTCAAGGGAGATAACTCTGGCGAACATGGACAGATTTTGCCGAAACAAAATTATGACACTTTGTTTATCCCTAAAACATCTGCTGAACACAAAATTGTGAGTGTAGGTTCAAAACTCTTCACGATCTTGATCGGACAAGAAAACTTTGACAAATTTTAGCTTTTCAAGGGAGATAACGCTGGAAAATATGGGCAGATTTTGTGGAAACAATCACGACACTTCGCGTATCCCTAACACATCTGCTGAAGAAAAAATTGTGACAAATTTGAGCTTTTCAAGGGAGATAACTCTGGCGAATATGGGAGGATTTTGCCGGAATGAAATCATTGCACTTCTGTCTATCCCACATTTTTTTAGGGTAGGTTCAAAACTCTTCGAGATCTGGTCCACACAAGAAATCAGACGGATGGATGGAGACAGATGTGCGGATGGACGGATGGCGAGCGCCATCACAAAATACGACCCCGCTTACATGGACGCATAAAAACAAATATTGAGCAAGAATAAGATAGAACAAATAAATTACAAGCATGTGTTTCAGGCCAATAGTCAAGAATGAGGAAGTGTCAGTCTGCGCATGCACGAGGTTGGGGTTGCTATCCTGTTGACTGACAGCTGACTCCCTGCCCAGTAGGGGTGGGGCTCCTTTCCTTTTTAAATATGGGGTTATTGAGTGAGTCAATATTTAGGAAATATCATAGTGTTAGGGAGGTAAGGATACTCTTGAAGTGAAAAAACTTACCCAATTAAAATTCTGTATATAACTTCTAAAACCTAGCCCCATAAGGTCATTCCAGCCAAAGTAACTTGAAATTTGCCAAGCGGTTCAAAAGGAGTAGTTTTGACAAAATTCTGTATACATTTTCTGAAACCGAAAGCATTAGGGTCCTTCCAGCCAAGTCTAGGTTGAAATTTTAAACAAAGGTTGACGGAAGGATGACAGATGACAGACGGTCGCCATGTACATCAGTGACCTTGACCTTTGGACCAAAACATTATTGTGTGATGCCGGAGGCATGTGTCCAAGTTTGGGTCCAGTATGATTAACCCCACATGACATATAAACAGAAGTCGAGCTAAACGGAAAATGTTAATAACATGTTGAAAAATACACGTTTTTTTACCAACGTCACAGTGACCTTGACCTTTGACCAAAACATCATTGTGTGATGCCATGCCATTTTACGGAGATATTAAAAACAAGGTTTTTACCTAAGTCACAGTAACCTTGACCTTTGACCCTCAAGGTCATCATGAGATCTTGTATCGTTATAAGGAAGCATGTGCCCAAGTTTGGGTCCAGTATGATTAACCAAACCTGAGATATAAACAGAAAAGTTGAACTAAACGCAAATTGGATGACACAGCCATGGACGCTGCCGGGTGAAGTGTAGGGGATTGCAATAGCTTGTTTTACTTCATAAAGTCGAGCTAAAAATGATAGAATTATTTTCTGAAATCAAGAAAATATGGTACCGGTAGGCATTTTATCTTTATTTCATCTTATCCTTGTGAGTGAGCCCATAGGGTTGTGTATTTAGGTTTTTTGTCAGTTTTTGTACTATTCAATACTCTAATAAAGCGGTGCTCCTCGACGTGGTGAAATCTACATGTTAAAATAAGAATGTCTCCCTTCTTCATTTTTTTAAATCTCATCAAATCTGTTATCTACAAATCTAGACAAGGCAAATCAATAAATTGATGTATGCTCCCCGAAGGCATACTCTGCAGAGAAACTGAATGGATAACCCCGAAGGCATATGCTTCAGGGAAAGGTTTGGAACTGTGGCTCAGACACAGAGAAACGAACTTGAAATTGTCACTATATCACCATATTAGGCCATCCTTAAAATATTGTTGGTTTGGGGTAATGATGTTAAATCCACAATTTGGGGAGTAGGAATGATTTGGTGGGCCATCATTCTTTTGGTCTGGCGGGATTTGCCCTAATGAACAATTTGCTAAGGATAGCTTAATAAAAGCTAAATCTAAGTTTCTCTAAATAAACACACTTAGACTTTGCTCGGCACCATATAAAAAATACATATAAAAACTATGTTCAAAATGAACAGAGATATTTTCTGTAATAATCAATACCAAGTTTGGTGACCATATGTGGAAGTCTTGAAACTATGGCCCGGACAAACATTTTCTGTGATATTCAGTCGACCATGAAAGTAGGTCAGCATGACCTACTTTTCATACTCCGCACACCTCCCCTAAGATGCATCCACATACCAAGTTTGGTGACAATATGTGAAAAAGCCTTGAAACTATGCCCCGGACAAACATTTTCTGTGATATTCAGTCCACCATGAAAGGTAGGTCAGCATGACCTACAGTAGTAATAGGCGGTCAAACTGATACCACCTCCTTTGTCTAAATGGAAATCAGGTGGGGGGCTCATTTGTCTAAATGGAAATCAGGGCCGGTGTCAAAATGATACCCTCCCTCAACTAGCCGCCGTTCGGCGATCCCTGGGCCCCACCGCCCTCTCAATCCCTGGGGCATAGGTTGTTGAGAAGGCTGCCAGGGAGGTAGTATCACACTACTACTACCAGGGTCTGAACGCCCATTTAGAGACAAGCCTCCACAGTGATATACACCACTGATCGCCATTAACCACACGCATCGGGCACTCCCTTGTGACCACCCACACACACATCTGAACGCCTATTTAGAGACAAGCATCCACTATCACATTGACACGACGGACCCACCCACAGGTACTGATCGCCAGCACCACACATAATAGGGTCTGAACGCCCATTTAGAGACAGGCAACCACAGGGATATACACCCCCCACAGGTACTGATCGCCAGCACCACACATAAGAGGGTCTGAACGCCCATTTAGAGACAGGCATCCACAGGGATATACACCACCTACAGGTACTGATCGCCACACATAATAGGGTCTGAACACCCAGACAGGCATCCACAGGGATATATACCACGCACAGGTACTGATCGCCACACATAACAGGGTCTGAACGCCCATTTAGAGCCAGGCATCCACAGGGATATACACCACCGCCAGGTACTGATCGCCACACATAATAGGGTCTGAACATCCTTTTAGAGACAGGCATCCACAGGGATATACACCATGATTACTGTTGCACAGCTTTGCGCTATTGCAAAGCAATTCGGCCTTAGAGGCTACTGAAGGCCGACCTGCTCCAGATGAAGCGACTATCCCGATCAATGACGATGGGAAGGTTGCCAGCGCTTACCAAAGATGATCCTTGGAATCCCCACAAGAAAGAGCAGTAGATACATGAGCTTCGCCAGTTGGACGAGGAGGTGACTGCTAGCTTGCGAGCCAAGACTGTAGCGAGGCGGATGGCAGAGACCATCCACTGGAGCGCTTACCTCTCCTATGGAGGATCCCTAAGCAAGAGGTGAGGGGGGGGGGCCGAGGTCTGAACCCTTAGCCCGGAGCATAAGGCGAGAAGGCGAACACATTCTCGACCAGCGTCTCGGCGAAAGGGAGACAGAGGATAGACGATGCCGGTCAGTATGCTGGACATTCTTCAGAGGTCTAGAAGGAGACCTCACACGCCAGATCATGCAAAAGATCCAGCAGACTGTCCAGAATGCCTTCTACCTCTGCTACACCCATACCTATCGCATCCGTCATATCGAAGACGGTAGGGTGATGCTCTTCCACAATAATGCTCCAGGGAGCCCATGGCTGAACACGATAGGAGCAGCTCAGGACTGGGTGGCACAAGAGAGCAAGCCCGCCTCGACACAGACAATATCGATTGACCCAACACCAAGTGGGCTTTCGTTGGATTAATCAACGTTGAGGTCAGGGCTGTCATCGACCGCCAACCTCTGCTTGGGACAGGCCCCCACCTCTCAGACTGGCTACGACAGAAGAGTATGACTTCCCTCGACACCTACAGGGACAACATGTGTCTCTGGAGATGTCTAGCCGTCCACCGAGGAGCGAGATCTGATAGAAGTACAGCTCCTGCATGAGAGCTTGCCACACAGTTCTACGGCAAGACCGTGACAGTACCTGATGTCCGCAAGACCTCGCTGGATCAGCTGGACAAGGTAGAGTTCTTCGCCAAGATCAGGATTCGCGTGTATGAACCAATCGAAGAGGGCACCTGGCACTTGATCAGGCAAGCGGCTCATGACCATCGGAGTGTGGGACCACCACGCCTTCTACATCAAAAACATCTCCAAGCTGGCACATACACTATTCCGCAGTCACTGTCAGCAGAGGTTTACAAAGGCATGCCATCTTCAACGCCACGCTGATCACTGTACAGGCGGCAAAACAAAAATCCTGTGTCCTGGCGAGAAGGTTGAGGCGCCACAGTCTGCGCATGAGAAAGCCTTCTATCCACCCCAATCATCCAGTTCAGCGGCTACTCGTTGGATCGAGTACGAGTCGAGAAACAGAGGCGTACACATACACCATGTAGAGTGTGGGCATGGTGGCAAGCGTTGGATCGAGGGCGCTCCCGTAGATGGTTATGATCCGACCACCAACACCGTTTACCAGTTCCATGGCTGTCATTGGCATGGGTGTCCACAACACCAGCGAGGTGAGGATGCCGAACAAAGATACCGCAAGACAGTCTTGAGAGAGAAGCTGAGAGCCTCTGGATGCATGCTTGTGGTACAGTGGGAGTGCTGTATAAAATGCTGCCCAAGCGTCCCTAAATGAGTTCGGACTGTCCCATACCCACACTTCATAGTTTACGACTTCGAAGCACTCCTAGATGGTATCAAGACCCATCCTACGGAGACTCTCGCGATCGAGAGTACTCACATACCTATCTCTGTGTCAGTTGGCTGCTCCTTAGAGGGCGCCACGAGTGAGCCCACTCTGCAATCCTGACCCCAAAGAACTGATCAGAGAGTTCATGCTGGAGATCCAATGGCGAGCATCTCTAATCCGGACACGGGTTAGGGCACAGTACATACCGACAGACCTGGAAAAGCCCGCAAAGCAACAGCAGCGACTGATCAACGAGTGGTGTGACCAAGTGCCTGTACTGGGGTTCAACTCTGGGCGGTATGACCTGAACCTCATCAAGAAGTACTTTGTCGATGAGCTGACTGACAGTATAGGTACAGTGAAAGTCGCCAAGAAGGCTAGTCAGACCATGTTCCTCATAACACCTGAGTTACGGTTTCTCGATGTGCTGAACTACCTCGGGCCAGGAGTCTCGTACGAGGTATGGGTCAAAACTTACGTGTGTACGCAGCAGAAGAGCTGGCTCCTGTATGAATGGTTTGACACACACGAGAAGCTCAACTATCCACGGCTTCCTGACTACTCAGCATGGACATCTAAGCTCAAGGGTGGCTACCTCTTGATGCGATCAGAGTGGGAACAATGGAACCAGACATTCAGCGAGCACGGAATGCGGACAATCACCGACTGGCTGCGATACCACACCAACCTGGACGTCAGTTCATTCATCGAAGCCTTAGAGCTGATGCGGGAGTTCTACACAGAATGAAAAATAGACATCCTCAAAGACGCGGTGTCTCTCCCAGGTGTGTCACTGCAGTACCTCCTACGTGGAACCACTCAGCACATGCCGGATGTTATCTTCCACTCTCCGGGCAAGGCGGTCTACGAGATGCTGAAGGACGCGGTTGTTGGAGGGGCCAGCATCGTGTTCACCAGATACCACGAGGCAGGTGTGACACGCATCCGCCAGAGTGAGCGTGTCTGCCAATGTCTACTCGGCTACGACGCAAATGCTCTGTACCTGTCAACGATGGCCAAAGAGATGCCCTGAGGTAAGGAGACAGTGCACCATTGGTCTGGTGCCAGTGGTGTAGCTAGCTTTAAGGAGCTCCTAGCAGATCGCTGGTTTGGATTTGCTGAGGTGGATATAGAGGTCCCTAAGGCTCTGTGGGCAAAGTTCAAGGAAATGCCCCAGCTCTTCTATAACCGTGAGATCCCAGTAGAGGCCGTCTCTTCTGAGATGCAGGCATATCTAAAGAGTACAGGGCGGAAGCGACCCACCACCCAGAAGCTGGTCGGCGCCCTCTCTGGCAAGAAGCGGCTGCTGTACGCACCGACACTCAAGTGGTATATAACCCATGGCCTGGAGATCACTGCTGTACACAGCACCATAGACTATGAGGCCAAGCGCCCATTCGAGTGGTTCGTGGAGAATGTTACGGAGGCCCGTCGCTCTGGAGATGTAGATAAGAGCAAAGCGCTCTTGGCAGATCTATTCAAACTCCTCGGCAAGAGTGCCTATGGGAAGCTCATCGAGGCCCTAGAACGCCATAGCAACACCAGCTTCATGAAGGATGAACGTGTGGTAGACAAGGCCCTGCGTAGTGCATGGTTCGAAGATCTCGAGATCGGCGAGTCATACGAGCTCCAGAGTCAAAGCCGAGAAACGCTATTCGAAGGCCCTTCCAGGTGGGGATAGCCGTTTATGAGCTCGCGAAGCAGCAAATGCTGGTGTTCTACTACGACTTCCTCGATCGCTATGTAGCTCGTGACAGCTTTGAGTACCTGCAGATGGACACTGACTCTGCGTATATCGCCATAGCAAGCTCCAACCTCGACGATGTCATTCGCCCTGAGATGCGAGCAGAGTACCAGGCTCATATGCGGGACTGGCTAACTTGGGACAAATGGTCTGGACGGACTCTCCTGGATATCGCTCTCTGCTCCAAATGCTACTATGTGGCGAGCACAGCTGCAAGTAAGTGCTCGGCTAAGGGAATGTCAAAGCGGCAGAATGAGGTCTCTTGGCAGAGGTTCTACAGCGCCCTACATGGAGGGTGGCCAGAGCTAAAAACCGAGGCCTACGCATGCGCAACCAGGGTATGGTGACGCATGAGCAGGAAAAACTTGGATTCTCCGCTTACTATGATAAGCGCATGTGCTGCCAGATGGTGTCCATACCGAGCCCATCGAGTATCATGTTAGCACCCTAAGGGGGGGGGGGGGGAGGGGGTGTAGCTGTGTGTCTATAGGGACTAGCTGAAGCTCTTCTATGACAAATGGTCGCCTAGGCACTCCGTGCTGGCATGCCAGGTAGTACAGTGTAGGCTGCCCCTCCGCCTCCACATACCTGTCAAGCCTGTGAACATCTATCAACCAGTTAGGATCTGTTGCACGCCGTCAACCACCTTCCAGCTCACCAGGCTCATACAGGTAGCGAACCAGAGCATCAGGTGGTAGGCACTCCTCTCCCTTGTTCGCTCCCCTAGAGCTGTGACTGGCAACAGCAGTGTCTGATAGCCTCTACCGGCTTCTTCCCGATTAGCCTTGTAACCTCGGCATTGGATCTCTCCACCACAGCAGGCAGCCCTCTCACCCATAATCTAGAACGTTCACTCGGCGTGGCCATTTCCTGGGCGTATTGGTGTGGGAACAGTCTCTTTGCCAGTGTCCGATTCCACCGCTCAACGATAGCCTGGGCACGGTGATGTCCTACCTCTCCTCGCCTAACTGCCACACCGTGTTTCCGCATGAGGGCTGCAGTCTCACCTCTGAACTCCTTACCCCCATCCACCTGCAACAATTCCGGCCACTGGAGGGGATTTTCCGAAGCCTCGTAGACACCCTGGAATGCCTGGGCCACCTGGCCAGCTGACTTGACTGTGAGCGGTACTGCAGCCTTGTCCCTGCTGGCGATATCGATGATGGTGAGGGAATACTTGTAGGTCTTACGACCAACAGAGTCATGTGGAAGGAATAGAACATCTGCCTGGTGAACTCTGTTCGGGACAGTTTCATCGAAATGGACATGCCTGATGTGCCGCGGACGAGGTCTGTATATCTGCCACATCGCCCGGCGGCTGAGCCACTGGCTAACTGTCTCCAATGTGAAGTTGTGGCCCTTGCGACGTGCAACCTCGAGTAGTTGAGGGGGTTCACGGTAATATCCACCAGGCTGATAGTAGAGTTCCTCAAGAAAGACGGTTGATTTCACCACTGACATCCACTCCCGTCCTGTCACGCACGGCCTGGATGATTTTATCACTGACGTCCACTCCCGTCCTGTCACGCACGGCCTGGGCAAACTCCAAACAGACGAACAGACGGCCGTCATTCATTCGACTATCACTGAAGAACTCCTCAAACACCTCCGTACACCGGCGTCTAGTCTGCGCTGGATCCTCACTGAACGGTAGTTTATCGATCAACCCTCGGAAGTTAAGTATCTTGACCAGGTCGTACAGAGACGCCATCCTTATATAGCACGGCTTAAGTGTTCGGCGGCCCAGATGGCCGCGAGTGCTATGGCAACGTACGGTAGTTAAGGGCCTGCGACGCCGAAGAACATACCTACTCCTGAGGCGATGGCTGGTATGGCTTCAGAAATCTTCTCCACACCATGGAGAGCGTTGTTGGCGATCTTGCGGTCCGTCTCGCCAGCCTTCGTTGTGAACAGAGCGATCAGAGCCCCAACTGCTGCCCATGGCCCGATAGAACCTTTTACGTAAGTGCGATAGATTCCTTTCGCTCTGTGTACTAGCTTGCGGGATTCAGACTCTACATCATCATACTCACCACCGACCTCATAGTCTGCATCATAATCCTCCTCATCATAGCCCTCGTCATCTATATCCTCTACTGGATCTTCATAAGCCTCTGGTTCATACATATCCGTCACTGAGGACAGCTATATAGTAGCTTTAAGCTGTAGACTATAGCATGGCATCTGCAATCTTGAATGCCTTAGCGAACTGGGGACTCAGCTTCACCGACAAGAAGGCGGCAGAGGTTGAGCGTGAGCGTCATAACCAGGCGATGGAGAAGCTGTCTAAGGAGAAGTTTGAATACAGCAAAGCACTCGAGCATATGCGCTAGAGGGAGGCACGCCGATGACAACTCCGAGCTCAGGCCAACCAGAGCATCAAAGAGGCAGATGAAAGTCTCGATGAGTACTACGAGGCTGTATCTGAGCCAACGCTCGACTATGAAGCATCGACAGGTCAGAAGACACCAGAGCTTATAGTAGTGGTAGCAGCTGCAGCTGTGACGACAGGAGTCATGCTCTATGCACACTCAAGCTGAATACCTGTGTTCGACACGCATACCTTAGCATAGCCAAAGTAAAGTACCGTCACACCTAATGAGCGAGTCCCAGCTATGAGGTTTCCGATGTTGAAGCCGAGCCGGTTGCCCTGATTAGGTGGGATGTTCCTGCCCCCGAAGTGGTTACAGCCCTCGAGTGTCGACTCGAGGTCAACGCTTCCACTGGTTAGTCGCAGAAGTGCATATGACTTAGTTTTCTGTCTGCAGAGTTGGCAGTCAGCCAGCTCGCGTACATCACCAAGAACATTGGTCCCAGCAATGACAAGCTTGAAGTCGTCTAGCTTATCCACCTGCTGGATGGCTCCTCCCTTCTGAACCAGGACCGCAACAGCGACACAGTCCGATGCACCACGATGCAATGTCAGCTCTACCCATTGGTTAGCTGTGGCTTGGACCTGCTGGTGTTGTCGCTCCACATGCACGATCCGCTGTTTGGAACCCATTTGCTTCAGTTCCTGGTCATTCTCGTCATGCCAGACATGAAGTCTTGGCGCATTCATCGTCGCATCTGCGAGCTGCTCAATGTACACCCGGAGGAACAGCCTATCCTGCATGGCAGCCGGATTCACGTGTGTGTTCTCGAGGAGGGTTAAGAGTGGAACTGCCAAGAGCTTCTGCCCGTAGTTCGAATTCCGTGAACCCCTCATTGCACCCCACAGCATAGTACCCCTTTCCCTTCGCATAGGTTGGTCCACGAGCCAGCGGACCTAGGACTCGGTACTCATCGTTCACATAGGTGGTGTCCATGGTGCTGTCGCTCTGCACGATCTCCCACCTGTTCAGAACCTGCGGGAGCTCGACCGTCTGTTCTAATGTGCTCTGAAGCTTGAACTCGAGTGTCATGCTCTTGATCTCGTGGATCTGTACCGAGATTGCAAAGTCGATGTACTTCCCAGCAGCAGACAACGGGTTCTCATCGTGTATACTGGGTCAAATGATCGTCAGGCAGTCCTTCCGAGGATCAGTGCGGTGCGATGTCGCGGGTTCAATGGCCCCATCTGGATGGTGCACATAGTGCAGCATGTTTAAGATCTGGTTATATAGAGGTTTTAAATGGCTGCCATGTTTTCCAGCAGATTGTCTATAGGCAGCAGGGGACAAGTCAGCACGACAGTCAGCACGACAGCCACGGCGTGCACTGCCCCACTGTGAGAGGGTCCGAGGACTGCTTCGTGACATCGATATTATCCACGAGCGAGCCACGGTTACACCTCCGTCTGATGCGGAGGTACTGGCCGCCATAGAGGAAGGAGCGCCAGCTCGTAGTACAAAAGAACTCCTGACTCGTAGGCGATGATGATCTCAGCCATTGCACTCGTTGTTAGCCCTAGAACCGCGGCCTCCATTAGTGTAACACGTTCACCCATGATCTTGGCGGCAGCAGTGTAGGCGGCACCACTGTGGGTGATCTTTGGGATGGGGCGAGTTATTCAGAGACAGTGCCCAGCCACCCCACTCACCACTGTAGCGAGGTCAGCCACAGTGGCGGCAGGAAGAACCTCATTTCCCCCGTCATCTTCACCATGGCCACATTCGCCGCCACGTTACTGGCGACATGGACTGCCAGAGGTTTTGCTTTGGTCAGTAACTTCCGTGTCTTGGTTCGCAGCAGGTTCTCCACCTTCTGAAGACTTCCCTGGCTCTCGAGCAGTTGCTTCACGATCTGTACCGTTGACGTCATTGTTTAAGCACTGAGTACACAACGTGGTTAAACGCCTGCGTTCCCTGTCGAGTGAGCTAATAAGATCTTCCCAGTCTGCATCTACCCGGTGTCCGGGTTGGTACTCAGGAATATTCATCTCTCTATTGAGACATCTTAAACATGTCCGGGCTCACGCTATGTGAGAAGTACTCAGAGCTGAACAAGGCTCTGCGATACTACAAGCTGGAAAAAGGATGCGCTGTGGAACCATCCAGCCCTTGGATGTGCATGTTGGCAGCGTGTATAGGGGCTGTATGGCAGGCCAAGCTGGTTGTGTCTCACGGTGGTCCCCACTGCTACTGTACAGAGTCAGGATAGTCTTATAGCTGATTTGCTAGCGGCGGAGTGGGCTGATCCCGAGCGCCACGATAGCTAGGCCTGACAACACTCGTAGAGCTACCACGGGAAGCAGTGTCGTGTCGACTGGCTGCAGTGTCGGGGTCGGAGCTGCCATGGGAAGCGTCATGTCGACTGGCTGCTGTGTCAGGGTCGGAACGCCTGTATGGCCCGTACTACGCGTCGGTACGTTGATATCAGTGTTGAAGCCGAAGTGGACACCGGGGGAACTCCCCTCGACTATCATGTTGCTATTGCCCCTGACTTGGAGGTCCTCGATGTTCATGATCATGTTGCTCGGAATCAACCGTAGGTGTGGTGAAATAGCAAAGTCAAGTTTACGACAGGCTTTCTGCAACCCCAGTAATAAGACTGCTGGGATCTGCCACGATGATCATATCTTCAACGAGACTGTTGAACATGGCCTGGACCTCTGCTCCGCCGACACCATCTATGGAATGATGCAGCTTGGTCTGTGCTGTAAGGAGGCAGTAGCACAGTGCTTCCAGGGACTGGTTGATCCGAACGATGGTGGTGTGTGGGACAAAGTACTTCCACACATCTGGATAGTCCTGCCGCAAGCCAGTGATGTGCACCAACGCTCCAGGGTCGGAGTCTGGATCGAACGAGAATGTTGCTGTCTTCCGGCGGCCTACTCGTCGGGGTGTTCGATAGGGGAATCCGGAGTAGTCACATCTCGGGTCACCATATATAACCCCTAGGCCGCTGTTGTCACCACCATGCCACCGATTGTCTGGGTGAGTGCTGAACTCTCTCTGTAGTCTGCTGGCCGCTGAGACGCTATAACTGTTGAGCTGTGGGTCGAAGTCGTTTGTATCAGGGAGGCTTGCACCCAGCTCATGGAGGATCCGTCGCACCGTGAAGTACACGTGGAATCTGAGACAGCTGGCGATGCGCACAGCTTCAGGAGTACCAGAATAGGAGTGAAGCAGGGTGGAACTTACTCCACATCCTGCCATGGCACACCACACGGCAAAGTTCAGCTGCCGATTCCAGTATGAGAGGCTTGGAGCAGCCATTCAAGTATGAGCTTGCTTCGCATCCTCGATGGTGATGGGGTGGTTGGTCAGCGGTCGTGGGTTGACGGAGAAGCTGGTTCGGGACCATCCATCCACTATGATGGAGAACGGTGTTAGCACTGGTATATCATCCAGTAGACCTCTCAGGCCAGTCAAGGGTGTACCCAGGAGGGGCGGTTGGCTCCGGATGACTGTCGTGAGGTTCAGTGGGAAGGCCATCTATACTGGTGTTCTTAAAGCTAGCGTACAGGCAGCACACTATTTGTAGTCGTCTCGACTCCAGAGATCGGCGAGGTGACCTTGCCGTAACATCTCGTTTTTTTAGCTCCTCCATATCAACCCGCCCGCTGGAGCCTTTGCGGTATTGCTGTCGCACTTTAGGTTTCTCCGTGCGGTACAGGGCTTGGACCTTCAATATATGTTGGTACTCTTCATCAGTGACCTGGCCATCTTCGAGAGCTTTGCTGACAGACTCGTTGATAGTCCGTAGCATACTCTGTGCCAGTGTCACGTACTTAGCATGCTTCTCCAGCCTCCCTGTTATCTGCCGCTGCCCCATCCCCAAGCCCGTGGCCAAGACACTGGCGGCTAGTGTCACGCCACCCATCGGGATGGCGACGAGGGCACCCACCCCTGTAGCAAGAGTGCCCACAGCTGCCACACCAGCACTGGCTCCAATCACACTCGCAGCCGTGGTTGTACGCGCGAGTACATCCATTTTACACTATACATGAAACACATAGCTACCTACACCATTCGTCAGCTCACCCAGTTTCATGCAAGAATGCAGGACTGTTTGGATAATGCCTACACCTGCACAGAATTTGCACATCAGATGAAGACTACCTGACACACAGTTCAGAATTAATCTCTCATTTAGTAGCTAGGGGCTATTCTCTGAAACTTCACCATGAGCCAAGAAGCAAAGCCATCCTGAAGGACAGACATTCCCTGATCCACCAAACAAACCCATCTCAACAAAGAGAACAAGAGGCCCAAGTGGCCTGTATCGCTCACCTGGAATTATTGTCCACTGGCATCACCCAAAATCCAAGATGGCCACCAGCCAAATTGGCCAATCAGCTACCTTTGAACATGGATCTCCATGCCCTAAGGATGCTTCCTGCCAAATATAATTGAAATTGGCTCAGTAGTTCTTGAGAAGTGGTTTAACGAAAAAAACGTGACAGTCGCCATGGCATAAGCTCACTTGACCCATTCTTATCACAGAATTCCATGGCGCTAGCCAATTCATCTAGAAACAAATAATAAAATACTGGCACATCCTTGAAAGCAGTCAACACTGCAGACTTCCCAGAAAAGCCGATGTTTGGCTTCAGGAGAAACAAAATCATCAGAACACGCCTACCAAATCCTGACCAAGACAGATTACAACACAGGAATAAACTGCACCATGTCCAAAAGGCAAGTGGGATTTCTGTCAAGCTATGGACCAAAGATGCTGGTTTAAAGGCAACTACACCAAGCTAACGTATGCGGACAAAATAGTTGGTACATGTAACTGCCAGACTAGACATCTGATTTATCTGATCACTTGCAAACAACAATATGTTGGAGAAACTAAACGCATGTTTAAGATCAGGATACATGAGAACTTACAATTACATTACCAATTTCAAGAAGTACATACATTAGCCGGATGATGCAGACTCCACAGTTTGGAGACAGGCTAAAGAATGCCACTGGATCTATCAACTACACTGCATGGCCCCTTTGGCATCAAGCCGGTGGGGTAAGGTTGCCAAAATTAAGCTTCCCGTTCCATGTCGTAACTAAAATGTAATATTGATAAAAACCATGTTTTTACCAAGGTCATAGTGACCTTGATCTTGGACATTTTGACCCCAAGCGCATTGTGTGATGCCATGTCATTATACGGAAGCAGGTGTCCAAGTTTGGGTCCAGCAGGATTAACCAAACATGAGATATAAAGAGGTTGCGTGAGCTAAACGCAAACTGGATGACAACGCCGCCTCCACCGCCGGACGACGTGCAGGGTATCACAATAGCTCGTTTTACTTCATTAGGCTGGTTTGGTTAGCTTGGCCATTAAACAGTAATGCATAAACTTACCATTGCGTCTGAACAGCTTGATTAGTCTTTCAAGGTAACGTTTGCGTTCACTGCTCAGGTCTGGCATTTTGTTTTGGTAAGCCACTAGTGCATCAAACACATCCTGTCGCATGCTACATATTAAAAGTAATAACAATAAGATGTATTGTTAATGAGTTAAGAAAGAACAGTCCTGTAGTCTACCTGCACGACCGTATTTCGCCTATTTGAAGCCTAGGCTTCTATTAGGACAAGGTGTTCAATTTCCAAACCAACATCACTGAGAAAGGGAGTGGGCTCAAATTAAAGCTTTCCCCAAAAAAATTTCTAAAAATTATACTACGAAAATTGAACTCAATTTCACGGTAGAAAAATCTTGCCACCTTATGACTATGTTTAATGTAGACCTAAAAAATATCATCGCGGAAGTGAAATTATTAAGTTGGAGCGGCTAAATATTGCGTATCCTTTAATAAAGATCATTTATTACATTAAAATTCATCTTGAATTTAACATAAAATGTTGTCGCGAAAAGAAATAAATCATGTGATCCGCCTCCAATCGCAAGAGCTTTATAATTTTAGAGCGAATACTTGGATATAAATATTCTGGACTCGGACTCGGAACTTGGAATTGCTATATATTACCATTGTGCGATAGGAACTGATTATTGTACTTTAGGTCTGATCTGGTACCCGTTTGATAACAAACTCCCGTTAGGATATTAGATCTCGCGAGAACACCGTGCCTCAAAACAGCCACCAACATAAGAAGCGGTCGATCTAATTTTAATTCTCAGACTTTCAAACAATTTTTGTCATACATCATTTGATGTTGGTCGTCATTACAAAATTAATGCGCAATACGAGATTGTTTGGTCGTCGCTTGGTTGGTACATAAATTTGGTCTTAAAATATTTTTTATAAGGAAGGTATTTATCATGCATGTGTATTTTGACTACAAAATTGTGGAATAAACTTTAATATATCTTGAACATACGTGGCCTACTACTGTTAGTAGTAATTTAATAGGTGGCCGAGATCTACAAATCTGAAGGCTGTATTAATTTCTAGAAGTACAGGAATGTATCAGTGCAGAGATCGATGTAAAGTACAGCGATCCTGTGACACGATTGTTATTATTACACATAGGCTTGCACGATTATGTGATTTTTATAATCGCGATCATTTAAGATAATCACGATTTATTCAATTAATCACATACATAGTGGTGGGTGGGTTGAGGGAGGCATATTTTTCATAGTCACTAATATCGGCAATGTCTGGAAACAACGACAAGACTGCTATGAGTCTTACGATCACATATGCATGCACACACAGGCAAACAGACAAAGACATACCAAATGTTGTTGTTATGGTCATATAAAATAATACAATAACGGTAAAATAACCGGTAATTTTTTTCACTGTGATGAGAGGTGATACTTTGACAGAACGCCAACAGAGACCCCTATCAGTAGGATGGTCTGTAGTTTTATTAACCACTAAAACATACTTACCGTTCAATCACTACTTGCTAAATCAGTTACTCTGCATTTAGCACCAGAAGTTTTTTATTCTTGCTTTTCATGCGACTCTATGCCTATACCATATCATCGTACCCTCTACCAGGCTTCTGGTACACTCCCACCATACAGCCTGTATGAGACTGGCACCAGTCTGTAAACACTCAGCAGAGGCACCAAAAGACAACATAGAATCACTTTCCAATTTGATGCATGAAACAAAATAAAAATTCTCAAATCATTCCCTCACGGGGTGGCTGAGATCGGGTCATAGTGATTGAACGGTAAGTATGTTTTACTGGTTAATAAAACTACACTACACTAAAGGGGGTCTGTGGGTGTTGTTATTACACCACAAACATCCGCACCGTTCAATCACTACTTTCTAAACCTGTAGACTCGGTCACTGCCCCACTTTACAAACTTCCGGTAGGCGGAGATTTGAGAACCGTAAAAGGATAAAAATAAATCAATATCCTAGCTTAATGTTAATTATATTAACAAAATTGTGCATCAAGATCAATCACATTGTGATTATCAAACAAGGAAAATGATAACTCAAAGGAAACTAAACAAAACAAAAAGAAAGAATCTCACCCATATCATACAGGCATACAACCTAGCGAAAATGGTGAGATGTGCTTGGTAAATGGTCTTTGGCTTGTTTAGTTAAGAGTCATATTCCTAAAGAAAGAAGATGCTGGATTCTGATCCTTTAGATAAAGTGGTGAAGGTAGACTCGGATTTCCAGCCTGCGACTTGCATGACGTTGTCCAAGGACGAGCCGGCGAAGAGCGCCAACGAGGTAGCCATCCCATGAACATCATGAGCTTTAATGTAGGCTAACTGAATTTCACCAAAGGAGGCAAGCTCATGGCAAATTCTAATAGTTTCGCAGCTCCATCTGACAATAGTAGCCTTATAGACGGGTCTGGCTACCTCCTCTGCATAGGGAACCCATAGATGATATATCGGAGCTTTTAAAATCAGACGCTCAAAATTTTCCACACGCACACGCTGAAGATTTCCGGATTGGGATGGAGACACTTGCCCCTGACTTATGAGAGGTCTGGGGACACTGGAAGAAGACGAGGAGCGTCCACCCAGAAGGCCTAGAAGGTCTACGAACCAGATCCTCTTTGGCCAGAAAGAGGCTATTAATAGAACTTCGCAAACCTGTTCCCTGACCTTCCTCAGAACCAATGGGATAAGAATCGTTGGAAGAAATGCATAGGCTGACATCCCTGTTCAAGACTGAGACAAGGCATCCACCGCTTAGGGCCTGACTGTCCAGAAAAGGAGACATGGAGATCTTGGCATTTAGACAAGTCGCAAACAGATCCACGAGAGGACAACGCAAACTGGAAAATCACTCTGGCAACCGACTTCTTTAACTGCCACTTCGTATGAGCGAACTTGCTTGGCATTGACAGCTGATACGCAAGAAAATTCAACCTGCCTTGAGACAGAAGGTTCAAAATCTCCATGCAAAGGATAGAAGACCTCATTCCCACTACACCCCCCCCCCCCCCTGCCCGCCTGTTGATGTAAGAGACCACCGTAGAGTTGTCTGAACATATCAAGATCTGGAGGCCATTCACCCGATTCGACCACATGAGGAGAGCCTTCTTGACAGCCCACAACTCCAAGACATTGATGTGAGCTTCCAACTCCTCCAGGGACCAAAGACCAGATATTGACAGGGAGTCCCAGATTGCTCCCCAGCCCTCCTGGGAAGCGTCTATCTATCTTTAACAAAGGAACACCTCTTAAAAGCATCAAACGATCCCTCCAAAAATCCAAATGGGGGATCAGATGCTCTCTGATAGGAATCTGGCAGAAAATGGAATGAACTGACTGTTTCCAGAGGGCCATCAGATACATCTGAAAAGGCCTTCTCATCAGCGCCACCGAGGTGATAACGTTCTCGACGCTTACCATCAAACCCAGAATTCTGAGGAGGAATCTTGCTCTGACAAAAAGAGAAGTTGACAGAATGTCAATCGCAAGCAAGATTGCTTCTACGCGAGCTTCTGAAGGCAAAATTAGGCCCTGAGCCAGGTAGGAGATCCCTAGATGGGTGAAAACATGAGAAGGGGAGAGGCTTGACTTCTGAAGATTTAACATTCATCCTAGATTGCAAGCGAGACTGCAGACATCTGGGATAATGTCTGCGAGAATTAAGGAAGACTGCTTTTATTAACCAGTCATCTATATACACTTGAAGATGGATAGACTGACTGTGAAGACCTCCTGCCACAGCTGAGACCAGAGGGTACATAGAAAAGGAGCTGTGATCAGGATGAAGGGCATGGCTCGAAATTGCCATACTTGACCCTTGTAAGCGAATCTCATGAACTTCCGAAAGGAGGGGTGGATAAGAACATGAAAATAGGCATCCTTAAGATCGATTGATGCCATCCACATGCCTGGATCTAAGCTTGCGATGATCTGAGAGATGCTCTCCATTCTGAACTTGGGGGTGAGTATAAGATTTAACTTCAGAGAAAATCATGGAATAGTATCCTGGGTCTACTTTCCACAGAGAAACCTCTTCTATCGCCTCTTTGCTGATCAATGAATCTAACTCCTCCTCTAGAGCTGTCAGCTTTTCCTGATTGGAAGGAATGGTAGTCCACTTGAGGGAGCAAGACAGAGGAGGATCCTGGATTCAAGACGGAGCGCACCCCCGCTGTATCTAGTCGATTAACCAGGAGTCATGAATGGGGGCTTGCCAATTCTCCCAGAATAGAGAAAGGCACCCTCCCACTGGCACGCTGGGAAAAAGGCACTGAACCAAGGTATCCGATAAAACCTGAGGAAGCGAGGGAACAGGAAGGAAGAAAGGCCTTCAAACTCTCTTCACTTGGAAACAACTATAGGAAGAACAACCCCTTGGTCTAGAGCTAAATCCTTGCAAGAAAGACTGACCACCTCTCGATTGAAAAGGAGGGGCCTGATGAAACTGATATTCTCTGACGATGGGAAGAAATGGGTTCGAAATGCTCCCCATCTGTGGTTCTCTCCTGTGACCGGGATGGATAAGCCCCAAACTCGGCAGGCTTCAAACTTTTCCTCCTAGAAGAATTTGGAAAGAATCCCTTTTACTTAAGGACCAAGAGACCACAATCTGAGCCTGAATTTCCTTAGTGGCCTTAAGGCGATCGGACTTAGCAAGAATGAGATTAGGACAGCAGAGACCAAAGATGTCCTGGCCAAAAGGAGGGGTCGAGATCAAACTATGTTTGAGGTTATCGGAAACGTGAACAGCCTGCAACTTCTTGGATCTTCTATTGGACGTAATATAGCAATTCACAATCCACTGATGAGACAGGGACCAGTCATACGAGGAAGCCCTAACTGGGCAAAACCTCTTCAAATCCCCGGCCCTGACACATGTTGGAATTGTAGCGACAGAGGGAGTAGGAAATGAAAAAGAAAGAGGAAAGGAGTCAGAAGAAACACCAGAATCAGGAACTCTAGCAGAGTCTGAAGAAAGAGATCTATACAAGACATGAGGGGAAACCGAGGGAAGTGAATCAGAGACCAACGAAATCTGATCAGAAAGGGAGGGATCTACACAAGCCTCCTGAACAGGAGAAGGAACGTGACCCTAACCACTACAAGGAAACCTAGACAAAATAGAGAAACGAGCCAAGATGAAAGAACGATCAAGGGAGGGATCTCTAACCACTGAAAATAAGGAAAAATCTAAACCAGAATCAACAATCTCGAATTCTAATTCAGAGGAAAAAAATACGGAGACAATACAATCAGAAGACTCGAAGGAAGAAGAGGAAGGAGGCACTCTAGAACCAGAATCAGCTGGAACTGAATCCTGGCTGACACCAACAGGGAAAGGAGAAAAACCTAGAGGACCAATTGAAGACGACGGAAAAAGAGAAGAGGCAGAAGAAACATGATAGAGGAAAAATCTCTAGCAGATAAAGAGGAAGAAGCAGAGGAAGAAGTACGGGACCTATCAAAATTAACCTGCGAGAACACAGGAACAGAGGAATGAAAAGAACCAAAGGAAGAAGACCAAGAAGGAATGAGCTCAACCATAAAGGAATCATCTCGCGCATGGAAATAAGGCCCGCCACCAGAAACAACATCCCGGTAAATAGAAGGAACAAAATCAGAAGAAAGACTATCTGACACAGATGAAAAAACTACAGGAGAACCTCTAGAATCCTGAAAAAATGAAAACCTAGAATGATCGGAAATAAATTGTTGCTTGAAATTATGCGGATCGGAATTATCTCTAACAAAGGAAACTGAATTCTGATTAGTAAAAAAATTATTGTCGTCGGAAGTGAACGAACTCCCGGAAATACACAAACTGGAAGTCCTGAGAGGATTAATGGCGGAACCTGGCACACCAGGAAACTCTGTAACACCGGACCAGAAATGCCCCTAGAACAGGATGTGCACAAACTGGAAACGGAAGAGAACGTTCAGCTGATAAAGCAGAGAGTAGTCTCACCAGAAATGAAATTTGAATCGGAAATGCGTGAACCAGAAGCTGGAAACTGAGCAGAATTAAAACCGGAAGAGCGCAAACCAGAAGTGCTAGTCAAACCGAAAACGGAAAAATTTTCAGCATCAAAATCCGGATCCGGTTCAAAAGATCTCAACACGTTGCTCATCACCGGAATTACAGAAATTTTGATGTTGGCACTATGCTGCTTAGAAACATCGCCTACCACGAGCAGCTTTTGATTTGAACCAGCCATGTCTGGCACCACCACTTGGGGATTATTCACAGAATCAAAGTGCTCTGCCCCAAGGTTCATGTGGGTTTGAGAAGCAGGAGACTTCATGAGCTCCATAACACTTCCCGAAGCCAGAGACTTACTAGCTAGCTCCTTTTCGCTTCTTTTTCTCTTTTCCTTCTCCTTTTTGAGTTTCGACGGACACGCCTCCTATCTCTAAGCGAGGGAAACGGGATTCCTCCATTTTTGGACATGACTGCACTGCTCCTGGTTATCCGACAATTATTCTGATGCACTTTCCATTTCGATGCCAAAATGGTCAATGAGATACGCTCATCCAAAGACTTTGTCAGAACAGACAAAAAAGACTTTTAAATCGAGCAAATAAAGCCATTACCGCATCACTAGAAGGGGGGGGGGGGGTCCCATTCCGTTGTTTTAGGAGCAGATTTAGTTAGACTAGAGAAAGTGACTGACTTTACTTTAGAAACAACAGAAGGGGAACAGTCAGAGGCCAACAACGTTTTCGGTACACAGTCCTTAAAAAATAACTTCAAAGAAGCTGCCGACCACCCCTTGCACATTCCAAATATCTCTAAAGGAGTACGGGATGTACACTTTAGTTACATGTGCCCAGCGAATTCTGCAGAATGAAGACCATTTGGATGAAGTGCATTTTACTTTTTCCGCAGATTTTACGGTTCCCCCCAAAATAAAAAACACACGAGCTTCTTTAACTGAGGAAACATCTCTCTAAATCAAGCCTCAATAGAAAACAACCATTTCTTTTGTAACAAAACTCATGGCTTGAAAAGGCGGGAAAATAGAAATTCAAATATCACAGCATTAAAACTTTAAGGGCTATTTTACCGTATAGGCTCACCACGAATAACACTGGTAAACTAGCTATAACATAGCTGATAATACACCAAGAATTATAGGTAATAATAAGCGTAGATGATGATGATGATTGGTATGCATTGTGAAAAATCATGAAAACCGGTAACGAAGTTACAAAATGTACAACAGATCATCAAAAACAATAAATAGATCATAAAACGTAACTTAGTCAACAGACTTCATGTTAGGCATAGTTGATGCAAGTAATCCTCAACTGTATGACTTTTACAAAGTAAGCAACTACAAAATCTATGATTGGTTATTTTCCAAATTTTACGGTTTGCAGAAAAATTTGAAAGTTATTCTATGGTTTTTTGGCGCCTCTGCGCATATGCACAATGACCTAGGTCATTGAGGAGTGTATACAGACTGGTGCCAGTCTCATACAGGCTGTATGATGGGAGTGTACTCTACCAGAAGCCTGGTAGAGGGTACAATGATATGGTATAGGCATAGGGTGGCATGAAAAGCAAGAATAAAATTTTTTCTGGTGCTAAATGCAGAGTAATTGATTTAGCAAGTAGTGATTGAACGGTACAGATGTTTGTGGTGTAATAACAATTGGAGTTTCGAACGTGGCTAGTCAGTTTCAAACGCTAAGTTTTCTCACAAAAGAATAGTACAGTCGGCGAATTGTAATTTCCATTTAGCACATGCTAGACTCAGTACGCTGTACATCATCTAGCATATGCACAGACATCTATCCCTGCATGGATTAGTGATATTGTTTCCCCAAATACACAAGCATATTTGATTGTGGCTGCTTTTGACCAGAGGCGGTAGGAATGGTAGAAAAAAGGGACCAGGGTGGTTCAGCTTGACAAGCTGTCAAAATGGCTAGAGTCAGTTTCAGAACGTTAGTTTTGCTGGTGGCAGAAAAGTTGACTGTGTTGAATATTTTGGGGAATAATTTTACCGATAGCCATTGGCAGTGATGGCTTTCAATAGAAATATTTTCATAACTTTCAACACAATAAACTTTACTTCATGGTGAATGCCACTGAATGATGTCAATAAAATTATCTCATAAAATATCGTCAATTTGGCGAATTTATTTATGACAGATATACATAGTTTCAGGAAGTTAGTAACTAGAAAGAAATTTTGTTTCAAATTTATATTTATTTTTATTTTTTAAGGAACTTTTGACAAATCACAATTCATCTAATTAAACAGTAATAATATAATGTTATCCTATGTATAAAAACAAGCATTCTGTAAGTATTGCTTTGCAATACATGTCCCCTACCTGGTGATAGAAATATTTGAGGTTGACAGTCAAAAACTCCATTACAAATTGACAGAAGCAGCTGAAACGCAAACTTGATCTGTAACTTCTCATAACAAAGCAATAAACCAAGTTTTAGTTATATATGGTGAAGGAGAACGAAAAAGTCGTGAAAGCTGATATGTTTGTATTTCATAAGTCGAAAGGGGACATAACTCCATCAAAGATTGATGCAAATGCCTGAAACTCGAACTTGCGCTGTAATTTCTCATAACAAAGCAATGTACCAATTCTCAGTTGAATATCTTGAAGGGCTGCGAAAAGAATTGTGGAAAATTAATATTTTTTGTATTTCATAAATTGAAAGGGTGGGGGGTGGGCGAAATTGATGAAAATGTCTGAATGTAAAACCTGCTCTATAGCACCTTATAATAAAGCAACCTATCAATTCTCATTTGAATCCCTTGAAGGCCTGCGAAAAAAAGTGCAGAAAATGGATAGTTTTCGTATTGCATAAGTCGAAAGGGGACGTAACTCCATCAAAATTGACGCAAACTCCTGAAACTCGAATTTGCTCTGTAATTTCTCATAACAAAGAACCACACCTCAGTTGAATATCTTGAGACTGAAAAATAATGTGGAAAACCAATATTTTTTGTATTTCATAAGTTGAAAGGGGGGCATTAACTCCATGGTAAATTGATGAAAATGTCTGAAACTCGAACCTGCTCTGTAACTCCCTATAATAAAGCAACCTACCAATTCTCAGTTGAATCCCTTGAAGGAGTGCGAAAAAAGTGTGGAAAACGGATATTTTTTGTATTTCATGTTGAAAGGGGACGTAACTCCGACCAAAATTTATGCACACTCCGGAAACTCGAACTTGCTCTAACTTCTCATAACAAAGCAACGTACCAATTCTCAGTTGAATATCTCGAAAACTGCGAGAAAGTGCGGAAAACTAATCTTTTTCGCATTTCATAAGTCGAAAGGGGGCATATACTCAATGACAAATTACCGAAAATATCTTAAAACTCAAACTTGCTGTGTAACTCCTTATACTAAAGCAATATACCGTTTTCCATTAAATATCTTGAAGGAGTGCAAAAAAAAAGTGCGGAAAGCTGATATTTTTCGTATTTCTAAGTCAAAAGGGGTCATAACTCCATTAAAAATTGACGCATATGCCTGAATCTCGAACTTTGTCTGTAACTTCTTATAACAAAGCAATGTACCAAGTTGAATACCTTGAAGGACTGTGAAAAAAAGTCCGGAAAACCAACTGCGACAGACGGAAATACGGAGGGCAAACCTATAGTACTATAGTAATTTACCAGTAGGGGACTAATAACGTAGGATCATGTAGGCCTAATATTGATTATTTTAAAACTAATTTGCCTGAAAGTAACTTCTGCTGTCACATCAAATTAGTTTTAAAATATTCAACTGCTCAGAAGTCTAAGACACCAATTTTACAAATTACAGTGGACAATTCACAAATTAGCTACTATAACGGTTAACATATTAATCATTTCTGGCTTTAGTAGTTTTCGTTTGTTCATGACAACACTGCCTGCGAGGCTGAAGTCTTCCAGATGGCACACTTGTAGCCCATATACACAGGTATCTTCGCGCATATTGTTCTATGGTTGGGAAGTTTGCGCAACTGATACGCCACCAGTCTAATGGGTGTTAACCCGATTCAATACATGGCAAACTATTATGTCGCGATCTCTTTACTTATTGTATTGACCAAGTCAGGCATGTCTTTGCCTTCAGAACTCACGCTTGGCTTAGCTGTAGCCAACAAGAGGCCCAAGAGGCCTGTGTCGCTCACCTGGAGCACCATCAATTTTTGTCAAAATTGTTCGTGGGTGGTTTAGCCGTCTTTTAAATGAGTTTGTGGACATTTTCGCAAGTGCAATATGGCCGCCAAACACACTACATTTTGATTGGCCCACGATGCCCATGTTTTTTAGATGGATCAACTTCCCTTGAACAAATTTTAATGACCCAAATTTCGGCCTGATCCCTTTAGCGGTTCTGGAAGTCATTTTCGTGAAAACCAGGTCATCCAAGATGGTCGTTGAACCATTTGGTCAATCAAGTCCTCTTGAACAAACTTGGCTTACCTCTTGGCCGAGATGAAGATTCCCCGAGTGGTTTCGGAGATTTTTAAACACATTTCCTGAAATTGGCCGAAATCCAAAATGGCTGCTGGGCAAATTGGCCGATTGGGTTCATATGCCCTAAGGATGCTTCCTGCCAAATATAATTGAAATCGGCCTGGTAGTTCTCGAGAAGACATTTTAAATTTCCCATTGCTTTTAGCATGGGAGCTAATGACGAGAAAATTATGCAAGATGGCCGCCAAACCGTTTAGCCGACAGTTTCAAAAATTGCAAATTTTAGATCAGAATACCCAAAAACCTATATAAAACAAATTTCGGCCTCAAAATCCATCAAATAAAAAAATTTAATATGGATGCCAAACACATTATTTTGATTGGTCCACTGCGGCCATGTCTTTCGACGAATCAACTTCTCTTGAACAAACATTAATCCGCCTTAGCTGCTAATTATATATCACAAATTTCGGCATGATCGCTTCAGCGGTTCTGGGGAAGAAGTTGTTATTGCGAAAACTAGGTCATCCAAGATGGCCGCTGAACCATTTGGTCAATCAAGTTCCCTTGAACAAACTTGATTCAGCGTTTACCCTAGATCATATTTCGTGAGTTTTGAATCGATCCCTCAAATGATTTGGGAGAAGATCTATAGACATTCAAAAAATTGGCCAAAATCTAAAATGGTCGCCGGCCAAATTGTTTGAACAGGCTTGAATCTCTATGAAGGATACTTCCTGCCAAATATAATTGAAATGGGGCCAGCGGATCTTGAGAAGTCGTTTAAAGAAAAAAGTTGATGGATGGACGGATGGATGGACAGACGATGGACGGTCGCCATGGCATAAGCTCACTTCGCCATTCTGGCCAGGTGAGCTAATAAATGTATTGAACGAAAAGCCAAAATTTGCACGGATGGACAGACACAAATTCAGAGACAAAGGGATGGATGGACGTAGGGATGGGCTGACTGACAAATAATGTACTGGTTTCCCTAGTACCATAGCCAATGTTCCCATGAAGTTTCGTCATAATACTCCAACCAAAGCCAAAGTTATTGTACAGAAACCCAAAATTTGCATGGATGGACGGACACAAATTCAGAGCCAAAGGGATGGATGGACGGAGGGATGGGCTGACTGACCCTTAAATTAAGGTGCATTCCCCTACTACCCTAGCCAACCTTCCCATGAAGTTTCGTCACAATACTCCAAGCAAAGATAAAGTTATCGAACGAAAACCCAAAATTTGCACGGACGGACGGACACCAATTCAGAGACAAAGAGATGGACGGATGGAGGTACGGGCTGGCTGACCCTCAAACTAAGCTGCATTTGCCTACTACCATAGCCAACCTTCCCATGAAGTGTTGTCACAATATTCCAAGCAAAAGTAAAGTTATTGAAAATCATCACATAATTCTCCATGGACAGAATATCAGTAAATTCCGCAACAGGGTCAAATGCTGCTTTAATTGCCTCAAGAACTTGTACATCATTATAACTAGGGATTAAATGAGAACACTTTCTAATTCTACTCTCACTCAACACTTTCCTGATCGCCTCCTCATGTTCTAGAAATCTAGACATCATGGCATGCGCTGAACCACCTCGTGCCACAGTCCTATGGAAATAATAATAATAACAATAATAATAATAATAATATAGAAAAAAAATTAAAAGTAAAAATAAATAAATAAATAGATAGATAGATAGATAGATAGATAGATAGATAGATAGATAGATAGATAGATAGATAGATAGATAGATAGATAGATAGATAGATAGATAGACACAGACAGACAGACAGACACAGACAGACAGACACATAGATAAACATAAATTAGATAAAAATAAGTCACTCAGTCAGTCAGTCAGTCAGTCAGTCAGTCAGAATATGCTGTTGTTTCCTTTCAGCAAAATTAATTTCAGAATATGATCTATATACATGTATCTATACTGAGCCAAAAAAGTTTAGCAACAGTGAAGTTTGGTTTGTTGTATTAAAACTATGCGTCCATTTATAACCAAATTTGCAGGCACGTTTCGTCAATGTAATGTCTCGCTGATCATGAAGAAATGCAAATCATTTCTTGCATTTCTCGGCCGCACGCTTACTGCATGTGAAAATGCATTTTCCATTTTCCATGCACTGGCCTACACTGGCGTGTAGCGATGGCAAAAATTCACCATATTGCAAAAGCAGATAATGAACGTTAACAGAAAAAGCTTAAGTTTACCCTACCGAACATGGGCCGCCCCCAGGGCTACCCGAAAATCAGCGCTATGAAGAAATGGGAACTCGCTGCTGGGCAGAGCATTCGTGCTGTTGCTCGACATTTTAATGTTCACGCCTCAACCATTTCCCTTCTCCGCCAAAGTGAGCAGGAAACTGGACATGTTAATGACCGACCACGATCTGGCAGACCGAGAGCAACAACACCACGAGAAGACCGCTACTTAGTGACGTCATCACGTCACACGTTTGAGACTGCGCCGCAGCTGTCCCATAATTTGCACACCGCTACCGGCACTACAGTGCATGCACAAACTGTGCGAAACAGACTCCATGATGCTGGACTGCATGCCCGTCGCCCACTTGTTGCTGTTCTGCTTACAGAGCGTCACATCGAGAATCGGTTTGCATGGGCAAGAACTCATCCGCGATGGCGTGCTCAACAATGGAGCCACATTTTGTTCAGTGATGAGTTGAGGTTTTGTGTGGATGTGGCGGATGGTAGGCAACCGGTTTGGCGACATTTAGGAGAATGGTATGATGCAGCCAACATCATTCAGCACGACAGATTAGGTGGCGGCAGTGTCATGGTGTGGGCTGGAATCCATGAAAATGGCAAAACAGCAGGGTTGGTAGGTTTTGGACACTAGTGGTTTAAACCAGGTTTAAACCGTCCGCTCAAAATCGGTTTTGGACACCTGAAAAGTGTCCAAAACTGTCCAAAACCTAAAATCCTGGTCAAAAATATTTCTCCATAAGCTTAAATTATATTTTAACTTGATTAAAACCTGTTACTACCAGTCAAATTAGTTTCAAAAACATTCAGCAGGGTGTTTTCCTTATAATTGAGGCTGGACTGTGATTCAGGGATTAAAACCTGGAATATACAACTGAATCTACTGATAGTGCATGTATTTGTCTAAACATTAAGTGCCTGTCTACCTGCTTTAAAATTGCCAACACATATATACACTGATCATAAGATCACAGCTCATACATGTAAGTGACAGTAAGTCTGTTAAGATGTTTTTACTACTATTAGCTGACTTAGCCCTGCTAGTTAAGTTTTCTCATTGCTTTTTGATAGCTATCATGGCTATGTTTATACTACAATAATCCTCTGATACATGTTTACACTAGCATACAGTGACTAACCTCTAGTCTGACAATTAATACAATTATCAGCTTATTTCATCACTATATAATTCTACTCCACTTTCTATTAGAAATCAGTTATCAAGTAAATCTTCTTAATTACGTTCATCTGTTTAGTTCCTGTCTGGATGTTCTCTCAGTATAATATTAACTTTTGATGTTATTTGAAATATTTGATCAAAGATGTATTTTAAGGGTGGTAGGCCTAAGGATCCAATTTGGAAGCATTTCTTAGAATTTCAGAGTAATGGAAAATCATTTGCTAAGTGTAGAGAATGTGATTACAAACTTGTAAATAAAGTAGCAAGAATGAAAGCCCACTATCAGAAGCATGAGACACCGACTCCAGAACCCATCATCAGTGAAGAGGTAACTTCTATATCACTTAACATATATACAAGATGTTTGAAAACAATTTGACTGAAAGTAATTGCTATCTTAGAGCATGTAACTGCAGTAAAATCCTTTAATAAGATAGCAACTACTTTCAGTCAGATTGTATAATAGGAAAACTGTTGAATATTTAGAAAATAACTTGACTAGAAGCTGTTGCTGCCTCAGGCAGCAACAGCTTCCAGGCAAATTACTGTCTAAATATTCAACAGAAAATCTGTTAACTTGTAAGGAATTTTCCATTTCTGGTCATTCATTATTATTGAAAGAGTTAACTACAGGCTGTAATTATTCAACTATGATGTCTATGCCTTTGAGTGTGGAAGATGGCTGGAGGTATTAACAATAGGCTCTGTGTGGGGAATCAGATCTAAGTTCAGATAACCTGCATGACCAGCAGTCACTTCAGTAGATGTTATGTTGTAACACCTACAAGTGAATGAGCCTTTAATTGCTATTATAGTTAACTAATCCAAGTACAGCTAACCCTTTCACCGCTGAAATTACTCTACGCTACATGTAAATGGACTGAACCATAAATATGTTGAATGTTTTGAAAATAAGTTAACCTGAAGGTGTTGCTGCCTAAGACCTATTTCCCATGCGATTGATATTTGTCAGGGTGACTCGGCAACACTGGCTGATGTATGTAATTTTTGGATTAACCTTAAGAACAACACTTTGCTTGAACCACATAAAAAGCATGTATCTGCTCGTTTTCACAAGGCAGTCTTGCCAGAGCACCTCTTTGCATACGCACTACACCCAAAGTACCAAGGAGAGCTGCTCACACCAGATCAGCTTGAAATCGTAAACAAATGGGTTATAAGTAAAGATCCAAATTTCATAGCGACATTAATCTCTTACCAAGCCAAGAGCATGCCATTTCGTGTATCTTATTTCTCTGATGCTGCTGTCCAGGTACCTCCACTGACATGGTGGAAAGGTCTGAAACCTCTAGGTGTGTCTGCAGATTTTACAGACATGGCCCTTCAATTGATGGATGCGCCAGCCTCATCAGCATCCATTGAAAGAATCTTTAGCAATTTCAGTTACATACATACAAATATCCGGAACAGACTAGGAGTAGAGAAAGCGTCAAAGCTTGTCTTTTGTTATAGGATGCTGAGAGGACTGTCTGATTTAGATTACTGAAGGTTAAATGAGCATAAGCAACATGTCATACCTCTTACACATTTCATAAAACTGAATTTTCATGCCTGTAATCTTAATCTGTTAACATGCATAATATTTGTAATAACTTTATATATCTTAATATACAATGTAATACAATTTGTATGTTATTATGGTGTTTTGTTTCTTTTATTGCATTATTACTAAGACTAGTAAGTAAGCATGAATAAGCATAGTACAAATATGCTGAAATTAGTTTTGGAGTTTTGGACTGGTTTAAACCCTTTAAGACAGGTTTTAGACAGGTTTTGGACAAAGTCTGTTCAAAATTAGTTTTGGACAGTCCAAAACCCAACCCTGCAAAACGGATCTTATTGTGATTCGCGGAAATTTAATGGCTCAACGTTACTGTGAAGACGTTGTCGCCCCTGTTGTCATCCCTTTTATGCAGCATCATGCAGACTTTATGTTCCAGCAAGACAACGCCCATCCTCATTCAGCTAGGGTCACCAGTGATTTCCTTGAGGCTAAGAACGTTCCGGTGTTGGACTGGCCAACGCGATCACCGGACCTGTCTCCTATCGAACACGTGTGGGACATTCTTGGCCGTATGGTGCGTGAGAACCATCCACATCTTCACAACGTGCAGGAGCTGGAAGCTACACTGCTTCAGGAATGGGATGCGATTACTCTTCGTGACATCAGGTGCTTAATTCGAAGCATGAGAAAGCGATGTACGGCGGCGGTTAATGCGCGCGGAGGTCACAACCGGTATTGACAGCTCAGTGTCATTATTTAAATTGGACCCTTCCGTTGAATGATGCTGTGTTAAAGGCGCGATGCCAGCATTACAGTAACAAGAGACTGTTGTTCAAATTGGAAAATGACCTATCAATTAAATAATATATTTGAATCAATTGTTTTTGTTAAATAACATTTATACAGTAATATTCTCAGTGTTGCTAAACTTTTTTGGTTCAGTCATTGAACCATTTCCTGTCAACTCTTGGCAAAGCTGACCTCTTCAGTGTTCTTGGGGAATGGCCATTTGCAGGTCAAGAAAATACTATTTTTAAAAACTTAACACTGAAATGGCTGGCTCGATAACCGATCTAGTTATTCCAGTGGTAAATTCTCAAAAATAGTCTTCTCTTGACCTGCAAATGGACATTCAATAAACAAATATTTTGATTTTCTTGACCAAATTTATCCATTAACCCTTTCAACAACAAATCCATGAAAAAGTAAATATGATATAGAACAAATTCTGTTGAATATTTTGAAATTAATTTGACTGGAACCCGTTGCTGCAACGGCTTCCAGTCAAACTAACTTCAAATATTCAACAGTTTTCCTGTATGGTTTTGCCTTGAAAATGAAATATGGGGAATTTGTTGGTGAATTCATTGGTGAAAAGGTTAAGGATTATAGAATAAACTTACTGCTTTCAGTTGAGATATTGGCAGTCCCAGAGCTTCTCGAGTACGTGTGAGCTCTCTCTCACTTCCAGCTATATCCGAACACTGAAACTATTGTCATACATACAGACAAAGCTCTAGTTACACGTGCGTCCTTCTTTTAAGAATTTGTAATAGCCAAGTTAAGATTATGTCCAAAGCATGAAATCCTTGCCCATGAAAGTACACCTTTGACAGCTAGAATCACATTTGCACCATTGTCTGTCGCAATGCAAGATAATTTCTCGGATTTTAACAACCACAAATCTAAGAGTCTCTGCTAGTCCGTTTGCGATATTGTCTGCCATATGATCAGATGGGAAGAACAAAGTTTCTAAGCTTCTACTAATGAGCTTGCAGTTCTTAATAAAGTGCCCAGTAAATCCTAAATACGGCGTCATCCCTGTGTTTGACCACATGTTAGTGGTGGCTGAAAAATACTCAGCGTCTTGCAAATCAGCTACAACACGCTCGCGTACCTCATTAAACAATTTTGGTATAGCCAGTGGTGAAATAATTCCGACTAGACAACGAGAGTCTAGTGTCTTTAACATCCCGCGGAAATGTTTTTTGTAGTGTATATAGGCATAGCCTCACCAGCAATAAAACATGTAATTGATCGCGTAATATCCTTGAAGCGAGCAGAGTTCTGGTCATATGCTGTTGACCGCTGAACAGCGCCTATGATCTTGGGCTGTTTGTTAATTGGCCTGTCGCCATCGTCTTCCTCCAGGCGACGTTTCACAGCGGGTCGCTCAATTTTGTTGTAAATCTCAATGTGATGAATTTTCAGGTGCTCATTAGATCGGTAGTATTACCACTCGGAACACAGACAACTGTAGCGGAAGAATAGCAAATCGCCTGACTGTCGCCTTTAGGCACTTTACCAGTGGTATCAGGCTCGAAGCCATAATGTGTCCATACCGCTGATATGACGTTCGGCTTGGACTGCTAAGTCACTTCAGTAGACATTTTCCCTACACTAACGAACTAACTAGTCAGTGGTACATCACGACGCACAAATTATTACTTTGAAAAATCTTAACTCTAAAATTAGGATATTTGCACAGGAATGCTACACAAATTTGTTGTTGGAAATTATTATTTTTGTGTTTTACATTTGGGATATATATGAAATAAACCAATCAGGGCTATTTCTGATTCGATACCACATAACCTCTGCTAGATAGTGTTGTTATAATAAATTTCTGACGATCAGACTAGTTCTGATTGTTTCTCTATTGTTTTGCAATTGTCTATAGAGTATGAATCGGCTGTTCTCAATAGACCAAGCCGACTCATCCGCAATAATGACAAATATTCAAGAAATTTTGTAAAGAATTTATTTGTTCTAATCTGGTCTTTTGATCAAAATGGATAAGCATGTGTGATTAAAACTTAAATCCACAGTCAGCGGGTAAATCAATGCAAAATATCCATATATTTATTACAACTATTGCCGATTCTGTGAATGAATATATCCGATAATCGCCAGATGTTTTTAGTTCATTTCCAGAAATTTGTAAGCTGACTAATTAAAAAACATCACTACGTTCTGGATTTTTAAATTTTGATTTTTCGATTATTTGGTTTTGTAATCGTCCATGATTATATTTTACAAAATAATTGTGATTAATTGAATAATCGAATAATTGTGCAAGTCTAATTATACACGGTATTCTTACAAATTATGTTCTTAAAATTATTTTCTTTACGATACAAATTGCCGAGTTAGGGGGTGGGTGGGCTTCTAATAGTTTTGTAATTTTGAAACTGCTGAGAAATCATTGGAACTCATATGTCAAAGTTAGGGGGTGGGCTTCTATTAGAGCATGGGATTCAATTAGGCGAAATATGGTATGTGATACAATCAGTTATAATTTGGAAGTGAGGCACCATATATGATCATTGTGATGTTCCTCCACACCCAGTAAATGTAACTGATACATGTTACGAATAATCGATAAAATCAAATCAATATTACATATATTTAAAGATATATGTTCACACCAATTTCTATGCCATACATGTTGCATTGTTTGTACAACCGCCTGAACCTATGGATTCTCAGACATGTCAGAAAGCCTAAAGTTCAGTTTTCCAGCTGAAACCTCTTTTCCATTCCCTCACTGCCTAAGGACTCGACACCCGTTTTGAACAACATACACTAATATTGCATGCCTCTTTTTAAACAACGGATACAAAATTCCAAAATCAATAAATTGTCGGTAAAATATAGCTGGCACAAAATCTGTTAAAACATAGATTGAGAACAATTTGATTGCCACAGAACAAGTTGATTGCCAAAAACAGCTTCTGCAGTGGTCCTGAGAAATGTCCCTTTGCAGACCAAGAGGATATTTAAAAAAATTTATCATGGGAATCATTCCAGTGAGAAATTTTCAAAAATAACATCTTGGTTTACAAATAGACATAATCTTTGAGAAAATGGAAATTTTCTTGAACAAATTTGAGCGTTAGTGTTAATATTAGACTTGAAAGCAAGTGTCAGAGACATCATCATACTGATACTGTCAATGGCAAAATCTGCAGAAATCAAGCTGAGTAACATCAGTGAATGATGTGTGCCAGTATATATCGCACATACTCAAGACAGGATCAAGAAATAAAAAATAGTACCACACTAGCATACACTCACACAGTGCTTAAAATCTGGCCAGCGGGTCAGGCATAATCTTCAGGGTCATACATCTTCACCACAATGAAGGTCCATACTTTTTCCAAATCGAATTTAGCAATTTACACACCTATTTTATGATGTATGTATTCTTAGAATTCTAAAGTAGAAGGAATCTTAAAATATACCATTAGCCGAAATGGAACAATTTTTAGTTAATTTGTTTTGGAATTAATCAGGATTTTCTTATTTAGCTACATGTACAGAACTGACTCATTAAATTATGTAAATTCAGAATAGAGATATGGCTAACAATAGCGCCAATGGCAGAGCTTCCATTAATTTCTAAACACAGGAATTATCAGACTTTCTGGAAAATAGTTTTTAAATTTTAGGAGTCCAAACACGGAACATGGAAGTTTAAAATGGTTCACATACACATAGTTAGCTTAAAATCATTTGAAATGCTTAGTTAAGTGCTGTCTGTGCTTAAAAACACAGGAAGTTTGAGACTTCCTTGGTGTTTGCCAATGAATGCATTATAATGAAATCATATACAATGTACATGTTCTGTATTACCCCATTTCTACATCAAATTCTGACAGTTTCTTGTCAGCCGCTACACTTGCATCTCGGAGCTCTTTATTGGCACTGACATGCTGTAGAAAGTCAATGTTATTCCTCTTCAATGCATATTCACCTTCATCATCACCCAGCGCCTATAAAGCAAGTCAATATCATTAAATTTTATAAAATTAATAATTAAAATATGCTGATATAAACAAGTTTTGAACTACTTGAAAAAACACATACACATCGGTGCACCCAGTCATATCACATACACGTATCATACAACGATTATGCACGGCAAGACATATAAAATCAACATTTTAAGTGTTTTAATTTCTCGTTGTAGAGAAAAGATTTTCAAGATATTAATTTTATGAGTCGAAATTCTGTGCCGATTATTGTATTTTTATACTTGAATAACTATAGAATTGTGTCATATATGACTAATTTACTATCACTGCTCAGTTAGAAAGCGGTACTTAACCCATACAGAAAAATAGCAAAAAATCCTGGGATAACAGTGAATCTGACAAAAGAAGGAGCAGGGGGAAATCTACTAGAAGTCCCAGGAAATCCGGAAACTAAGATTTTGTTGGCCAGAATGGAGCTAACAGAATGATCATGCACTGGTGAAGCACAATCTTTCTTAGGGCTCGAGGAATGAGTATTGTTAGGGGATAGGCATAGCAGAACATGTTGTCCCAAGGTTGTGCTAGAGTGCCCACTGACAAGAGACATCTCCTCTGGAAATGGAGATATGAAGGTGGAGATCTTTTTGTTTTGGAACGTTGCAAACAGGTCTACATGAGGATGGCCAAAATTTACTGGACTACATCCTCTTTCAATCCCCATTCTGTGTCTGGAATCACATATGGGCGAGACAATTAGTGGGCTAGGAAATTGAGCTTGCCTGGGACATGGGAAGCTCCGAGAGAAATATTACGAGCTCTGCACCAATGGAGCATGATAAGGGATTCGCGGCAAAAAGAGACCGACCTGGTACCAACCTTGGTGGTTGATGAAGGAGACCACCGTGACATTGTCGGAATGAATGAGAATAGAGCGGTTTAGAATCTGTGATTCCCAGTGGACTAGGGCATGAAAAAACTGCCCATAGTTCTATAAGATCGACATGATGATAAGATTCTTGGGAGGATCACATGCCTGATATCTGATGGGAGTCCCAAATAGCTCCTCAACCTTACAAGGATGCATCCGTGTAAAAGGTTGCTTGAGGGGTGGGAGGATGAATAGGAACACCATTCAGAGATGAACGATCTAGTCATAATTTGCAATGGGACATAAGATGGAATAGGATTACGAATTGGTGCTCTAAGGAATCTAGCGATTGGTTCCAATGGGACGAGAAAGAATCGGGACGGTCTTCTCATAAGAGGGGCCCATGTAACTACTATTTCCACACACACCATCAAATCTAAAATTCGGAGGAAAGATCGGGCTGAAATGAACTGGTCTACTTTGTGAGGCATTGAACAGTGGAAATAAGAATTTGGATATACGGAAGGGACAGAAATAACCTTCCTTGGACTAATTCGAACGAGACCCCTAGATGGGTGAAAATCTGACTGGGAGACGAGAATTTTCTACATTCAAAAACCCATCCTAGGCGAAGAAAAATATGGACCGCTAGAGACATCCTCTTCTAAAGACAGGGGTTCAAAACCTTGAATAGCCAATCGTCTATGCAGACATGAACCGAAATAGCTTGGAAGAGAAGTCTAGAAGCCACCGATGACACTGTATGGCTGAAAATGTAAGGGGAGGTGGTTAAGACGAGCGGAAGACTGCGGAACTGCCAAACTCGGCCTTTGTAAGCAAAACGAAGAAACTAGCGAAAGGCAGGGTGAAATGGGACGTGGAAATATACGCATCTTTGAGATCCAGAGAGATGGACCACAACCCGACTTGGAGCGATTGAAAGATGGATGAGACTGTTTCCATTTGAACTTGGAAATTCGAATGAATGAATTTATTGAGACTTGAGATAGAGGATAGGACTCCAACCTGTTTCTCCACCAGGAATGTTGTGGAATAGTCAACCTGTTTCTCCACCAGGAATGTTGTGGAATAGTAACCTGGGTTGGATATCCAATCCAACACTTCCTCTACTGCATGTTTGGATATAAGGAGGATAGATTCCAGTGCCAAAAGTTTCTCTGGACAAGACGGAACGGGCGTCCAACGAGGAACCAGGGAAAGATGGGGGGGGGGGGTGTACAGAATCCAATGAGGGTGATGACCCAAAGAAAACGTGCTGAGAACCCACTGAACTTAAATAAGATGAATCCATTGGTTGATAAACCAGGATAATCGATTTCCTACTCGAATATATATATATATATATATATATATATATATATATATATATATATATATATATATATATATATATATATATATATATATATATATATATAAAATCTAAAGGACCTAACCCAAGAAGAGAAGCCTACCATTAGACGATAATATATACATTATATATATATATATATATAAAATCAAAAGGACCTAACCTAAGAGAAGTGAAGCCTACCATCAGAAGATAATCTAGTATAATACGGGCTATCTGAATTAAGAAGATTGATATGTAGACATAACCTAAAAAAACTCTATGGACCGATTTGTGCTAGAATTTGCACAGAATACATCAAAACCGATCTTGAACGTGATTAAATTTTCTCAAAGTAATCAGATAGTGAATTCCAGAAATTGATTATTCTATGGGTAAAGAAATGATACCTGAAATCGTGTGAAAGAGGTGTTACTTTTGGTTTATAAGTGTCCTCTTGCTAATTGTCAACAATCTATATAAAATGTGACAGGTACGATGACATCTATCTGACAGCTACCAGAAGTAGATAAGAAAAGAATCAAAATATAAATTTTGGGCCAAAAATACTGACCCACGATGGGAGTAAAGAAACTATGAGTCAATAACAAGCATATGGGTTATGCCTCGTAAAATGATGATGATTATAGTGAATTGATGAATGTGAAATATGAACTGAAACAAGTCATGAAACGCGAAAGAAAGAATGAACTAAAACAAGTCATTTATATTAAGGATATATAGCATATTTAAAGGAAACACTGTACGTAAAAAGGGAACGAAATGTAACAAGGACGAATTGTCAACGACCTATATAAAATGTGACAGTTACGATGACATCTACTTGACAGCTACCGAAAGTAGGTAAGAAAGGAATGAAGATAATATTTGGAGCCCCAAAATACCAACTGCGTGATGAGAACATGACTTTAAATAAAGGGTTTTAGATAAAAGTAAGTAGAGTTATGAAATATGGGCATATAGTGGAGAAATACGCGATAATGTCGCCGAGAAGCAATGAGACCAGGACGAATTGACGGCCGATGAGATATTGATAGTTAACGGAAAGTACAAAATTTCAGAGGAAAATACCTAGAGTAAAGAAAGTCGCAAGAAATCAAGGAAAGAGTAATCTAGCTCTAGTAAATTAATATTTAAGACAAACCGTATACTAAATAAGAAGAAAATAGCTTTGAAATATTCATGAACGGACATATGTTACATAAGTATGTTAGCCTGCCAACATAAGAAAGGGATGAGGGGGCTCTGACACTAGTCTACAAAGGCACTCTTTGATATATCAAAGGCAACCTCTCCAATCTGCAAATTACGCTGCAAAGAAGCAGAGACTAGACTACACTTCATCCTACACTGTGAGGCCTTGGAGGGAACCAGACTGCCATATGTTAACCGCCTACTTGAAATCCTGAAGAACGAAGTACCAGACATCCACTATAATGATTAGGTCATGCGCCAGCTCATTATCGACTGTAGACACACCACACTCCCAGACACTCCTAAGCATGCTGAGCTCTCAGAACATACAACTACACGTAGAGTTAATCTCCCAGGATTTGATCTACTTCCTATACAGTGATAGGCTGAAGCTGCTGATCGTGGATACAGCTCCACATGCGAAACTAACACAGCGAACGATAGGACAACGCGCTAAACTACTCTGTAAATTTCCAAAAAAGTTGGTCCCGATCCCAGGATGATTCATAATAAGGAAAAATTAGTTACCTCTCCGGGATGTAGAAATTGTTTGAGTGTAGCTTTCGTGACCATCTCGGTCACTTCTTCAGCACTAACTGACGGTCGCTGGCAACGTCACTCTGGTCAGTTCTTGTGGAGTCACGTGACAGCATGGACTGGTAGACTGCTGGTATACGGTAGCCCTTGTCTCTGTTCATGGTTGGTTGATGCTTGTAGATTTCTATGGCCTCTTTAACCTTCCGTTTGAATAAGTTGGTCTCAATGTTGATGACCGAGGCACTGCTGGCAGGGATGACTTGGCCAGTGGATACTGTATGCTCTGCCACAGCTGAGTTGGAATTGGTTTTAAGATGTTCTTTGACTCTGGTGCTGAGAGGCCTTTTGGTTTCGCCTATGTATGTCCCCTCACATTGGTCACATTCGATCTTTTAGATGACTCCAGAGTGTTCATCTGTGGTCAGTTTATCTTTGGGTCTTACTAGTTGTGATCTTAAGGTGTTGACGGGCTTGTGGTAGGTTTTGATGTGGTGTTCTCTGAAGAGTCTGCCAAGGTGTTCTGATAGGCCTTGGATGTACGGAAGTCCGACTAGTGGAAGTTTTTCGCCATCTGGTGGTTTATTACGAGGTGGGGGAGGTGGTTTTCTCATCCACAAAGTGTAACCGTTAGCTAGGAGAGACTGTTGGATGTGATGATGTTCTTCTTTTTTGTCTGATGTTTCTGTGATGATGGAGTCTGCCCGGTGAAATAGAGTTCTGACGACTGACCTTTTGTGTTCCAAATGGTGATTAGAGTGAAAATTTAGATATTGATCTGTGTGTGTGGGTTTTCTGTACACTATAGTTATAGTAATTATTATTTATAGTTTCTTATCTGTCTAGAACAAAAATTGTATGAGATCTCAATGCATTTTCTTTAATTCTGACATTTTTGCTGCGGCTATGTAGGCTACATGGCTTAGGCCTAGAGGGTGGGTGTGTAGTTAGAATCACGCAAAAAATGGCAACAGCTACGAAAAACCAATGCGGCAGAATTTTCTCGGTTTTATGTTTCCAAACATGTTTGAGAACACGATTGCTTCAATGGCGATTTTGGCTCGATAGAAATGTGCGTGAACAAAATTAGCCTGTAAATGACAAGACAATTTAATGTACAAGTGCATGAGCTTTTAAAGCTTAGCATATACTCATCATTTTCGAGACCAACTGTTTGTAGGTTTACCTAACATGCATAGGCCTGTGTCACTAGTAAGATTACAGTTGAATATGCGAAGAAAAATAATCGATATTACATGCCCGTAGCAATGGTTGGATGGTGGGGTGGGCGGGGGGCTGCCAGTTGGGGAATCGACAGGCCTGCATATTTTGATGTTGATGCAAAGCATATTATTTTGATAAATTACCACCGGGCTTATTGAAAATTACCACCGGGCGATAAAACAAGCATTCCGTGTGATGGAAGCACATAAATAGTAGCAGATGAACGAATTCATAGGAAGACTGACATATCAGTTATCGATCATCTCGCTTTCAGTTCATGCGGATGTCGATGAAAGCTTATATTAAACAAACAATTTTGACAGTCTTCGACGCGTAAGCTATCCAACAAAAATTTGTGCACTGTTAATAAATGTAGGCCTATCTAAATATGATAATTTAGTTCATCTTACCCACCTGTTATAAATTATTATTGTCACGTTTTTTGCGCATGTCCTTTTTCAGTATACATGACAATTGTACACACTCAGGGCCAGCATTTGTCTCTAGTACGTAAACCTACAAGTTACTCCATTAAAAGCGTGGGAGAGTGAGTGTCGTCATGCATAAATTTATACGTTAGCTACATTACATTCAAAGAAGTGGTAGATATATACCCAGAATTTACCTCCTCACCCACATACATAGGATATGCATGTATGTGTAGGCCTATATTTAGAATGACAGGAAACATAAGTGGCAATGTGTAGGCCCGACCACAGGTATTTTTGACATAATTTTTGCAACTGAATGCAGTGTTATTTGTTTGTTCAAGTAGGTTAATCACGTAGCCTATGAGAAGTCAACACAACACTCCCCCCCCCCTCTCACTCATTGCTGGCATAATGTATATCCCTAAATGATATTGTAATCAATGCTTGTTAAAATTGAGGTTTTAGATTGTCACAAATAGTTTGGCATAAGTCTACAGGAGACTTAATTATATAGGCCTATAAAATGTATCCAATATGGGCCTAGCTTTCTCCAGTCTTAGACTTAAACAAATCAATTTATTGCGATACCTTAGGCAAATTCGCAAATTCGGATCTACCAGTGGACTTTGCATTTGGTTTGTGTGTGTGCGCATGCTTATGTGCGTGCGCGGAGGGGTAGTTGGGGGGGGGGGGGGAAATAAAGATACATCTGAAAAATCATAACAGATTCTGCTGAATCATAGGCGCAGTCTGGATACAAAATAGATATGTTTATCAAATGGAATGCAGGAAATTACTTCGCATAGCATCAGATTTTTCAGGGAGACGAACCAGCCCGCCCATATCTCCCCAAACGGCTATTTGGAGGGGACATGCCCTCACTCACAGACACTCTCCAAGATTGGACTAACTCAATAATAAAATCCTAGATCTGCGCTCGACGCCATCCCACCAATACTGGATGTAGCAAGATATAGTGTCGTAAAAATACAGTATCTACAGAATCACACTGAGATATTTTCTCGAAGCAGATCTCATCTAAAAAGGGGGTTTTCGTGCCCGAGATATTCATATTTAACTATGGCATTGGCACTATTATAAACTTCTGACTAATTTCTACCGGGAATATCATTGAGATCATTGCCTATTTCAAAATTCATCGCTAAATACAATAGAATGAAAAATTACCCTGGTTAAACAGTGTTGCCTGTATTAGCTTTGCTTAGCGGTTGTTCCACTTTGACGTCACAGCTGCTTGGAATTCAATGGAGGTAACTCATGACACAATATTCTAAAGCTATGTACTTTATTGGCAATAAATATTAAAATATGCCATGTGTTAGCAAATTGATAACAGCTATATGATTTGGAAGGACTGGATATATTGTGTTTTAAAATACACTCTCCATATATGACCTTTAAGATTCAGTGAATCGACCTGGAAATCTGGAAGACATACTACTGGTGCTACATGTATACTTTGTCTAAACATTGCCATCATGGATAATTTTATTAACATTACTGAAAATACAGGAAACCAATGCAAATGTTTATATTACTGATTAAATGTCTGGCTAACTGCTGTAACATGGTCAAGGCGTATTATACAATGATCATAAGACCAGACCACCCTTGTCTCTGATCAAGTACATGTGGCCCGTCTCTATCTAATCTTGCTTGTATTATATAACTCTATTTAACAGTACAATGTACATGCTATTTTGTTTTGGAAACGTTTTAAGTTATTTCTGAGCTGCGCTATAAAAGAAAAACTTAACATTGTTACAGGCTGTCGCTGTCATCATCGGAAAATGATAGGGCCTAGCTATGTATCATGCGAGATTAAAATAGGACCAATGATTTCGGTTATCAAATGTACAGTATGACAAACATATGTGTTGGAGTAGTAATTTATATAATACTGTGACAACGCTCTCCCGTAATGATCTAAGTAAACATATAATCAGGGATTAAAATGCCCATTTGCCATGTTGCCCGGGGCAAGCTGATGTTTTAAAAGATTTACCTAAACTTTGGCTCTTAATGGTACACAGGGTAACCATGATAAATACTCAGACTAAGTACTTACTATGTATGTGGGTTTTTTTATAGATGCTATTGACTAACTTTTTGTTTTAAGTCATTTATTTATTTAATTATTAGAAAGAGTAATGTTCAGTATGCTTAATGCAATTTCTGAATAATTGTGGCCATTCTTTAAAATTTACTTGACAAAGCAAGTGATTCTAATTTGCTTTGTCATTTAGCTTAACATATACGAGCATAAACCTTAATCTGCGGCAGGCAACCGGAAAATGCATGAAATGACATCATAGGTTGCCCACAGGGCAACGTCATCTTTTCATTTATTTCGAACCCTGATATAATTGCCCAACTGCGAGTAATCTGCACATACATTTTGACCATCTCCGCCATAGGAAATTTGGGGAGATCACCAAGAGTTGGGCGGAAATGGCCAGGCGGAGATAACCAAAGGTGGAGATCACTAATTAGCTTACAGCCATCCTTTTGATCAATCAATATTTACGCGGTAATCTTAACATGTCAATTCCAACGCAACAAAAAAAAATATGCAAATTATATTTTGAAACTAATGTAACTGGGCGGTGTTGCTATCCACACGTTTTTTAAAACTTGAATCGTTGAATTTATTCAAGAATTCAATTTTCTCATAGAAAACGTCCATTTGCCATTGTAAATTTATCACTGGAATGACTGGATCAGTAATCAAGCCAGTCATTCACTGTACGTGGTACATCTGCAAAAAGTAGTCTTCACTTGCTCAGCAAATTGGTATACATCAAGACCATTGCAGAAGCTGTTTTGGTGAGCTTGAGAGGATGAGGCAGCATTAACCCTTTAAGCCATAGCTAGGGAGTTCAGTGATCAGCAAAATGGCAGTTTTAACCGCCGGGAAATGAAGGAAATGTCAATTTCCCTTTCTCCGAGATCTAACAATACTCACCATTCTGTTACTTCTGATATACAGCTGGCCTTGACAGAGGCTCTAGGATTATAGACTTAGAAAGCTTTACCGACTCCTGGGAACCGGGTACTCGGCTCGCAACTGCCGAGTACCCGTTTACCATAGAGATCATATTGTTTGCATAGCCACCAAACAAGAGAAAACTATGGCTTGCCTCCGTGGGGCTGGGAGGCTGGGTCCGTAACAGAATGGTGAGTATTGTTAGATCTCGGAGAAAGGGAAATTGACATTTCCTTCATTCTCCTTCGATCAATACTCACCATTCTGTTACTTCTGATATACACCAGATTTGATCAGTAACCTGGTGGGAATGGGCAAGCCATAAATGCTAATTTTGCCCCTTGGAGAAAGATTTTATACTTCAAACTTGACTAACGGAGACCTAAAAGGACCGTCAAGTTCACGGAACCGAATCACATTCGCATCACCGTCGCCCCCCCCCCCCTTTTTCCTCCTAAGAAAAGGGAGAGAACTCACGAACATGTATCTCGCCTGAAACACAAATATTCCAAGAGGGTTAACTGCTCCCTGCATATTCCATGTATTAGCCTGGGAATGAGCATGAATATATAAGATGAATGAACATGATACACATCCATAATACAAAAAACTCTCACTATTGAATTACCTTATGATAATTGGACTCCAGACATACCGCCTCCAACCATTCACTGGTTCGGCCATCAGTGACACAATCTGGTTGTCATCCTCTCGCTTGACCATGGGGTCGAGGCGGCTATTCCTCTGACATTGTGTGCCCTTACGCCTTGCACCTGGTGCCCAGTCGCCATCTCGTGAGTAGTCTGAATGCATTCGACCACCCAACGAGAGATAGTATCCATGGATGCGGCGCCATAAGGCTTTTTATGGCAGATTCACAGATGTCTATCGTTCGACCGTAACGAGTCAGTCCATTTCTTGTACTTAGTCAAAGCATGGACCGGGCACCAGACACTGGCATCACGATCAAACCTAGTTAACTTCGGTATAATGATCGGTTTGCCGGGATATCTCAAAGATTGGTTCTTTGACATAAACTCTGCTCTTGGCAGAAGACGCAGACCTTCTCCAGAAACAATAAATCGGTCCCTCTCTGCCGAAAGCGCATGGATCTCACTGCGCCTTCTAGCTGAGGAAGCTGCCAATAGAACGACCGCCTTTAGAGTCAAATGCTTCAGACTAGCCGAACGCACCGGTTCGAAAGGGTGCTTGGCCAGAACATTAAGCACTAAAGATAGACTCCAGGCTGGAATGACTACCCGTTGTCTCGGTCGGAGTTTGCTCATTCCCTTCAACATCACATTTAACTGGGCCACCTCTGGACTATCCCTGTTGGCTAGACAAGGGATAACTGATGCCAAAGCTGACTTGTATCCAGCAACCGTGACGGGAGCTAGTCCTGAAAAGAACAGCTCACAGAGAAAGTCTGCTATTTGCTGAATAGTGGATTGAAAGGTATCAATACCCTTTTCTTCACACCAGTCTGCAAATCTGTTAACCTTGTTGTTATATGACTTGAAGGTTGACCTCCTTCTCGCAGCCGCGATGAAATAAGCAGCCTGTCGAGAAAAGCCTTCCAACGTGGAACGTTGTTTGATAACATCCACGCAGTCATTTGAACATTTCGGGACGCTCGTGTAGGAAGCGTCCCTTGGCCTGGGAGATTATGTTCGGAATCTCGGGTAACTGCACAGGATTTTCCACCAACAGATCCAGAAGATCCGTGAACCACGCCCTGCTCGGCCAATACGGCGCTATTAGCAGGACCAGACACGGTTCCTCCCTGACCTTCACGAATACCTTCGGTAGAAGAATGGTGGGTGGTACGCGTAAGCGTGCATCCCTCTCCAGCTTATCGCCAGAGCGTCTGTATCGACGGCATTTGGATCTGGAATCGGCGAGACATATGTCATGATTTGAGCATTTTCCTTTGTGGCGAACAAGTCCACGTTGGGTTTGCCCCAATGCTCGAAGATCCGTCGCAGAACCGGAGGGTTGAGGGACCATTCTGTTGGCAGAATTCTCTGTCTGCGAGACAAAGCATCCGCCAGAATGTTCAATCGGCCAGGAATATGAGCTGCTTTCAAAACAACCGAGTAATTCCTGCACCATTGAATCAAGTGCCACACTCTGATACACAGAGTGGGCGACCTGGTCCCGCCTTGGCGATTTATATATGATACTACTGTCGAATTGTCCGACTGTATCAATATCACCTTGCCCCTGATCATCGGAAGGAACTCTTCCAACACCAGTTCCGCTGCCATCATTTCCAACAGATTGATATGCAGCTGACTCTCCGGGAGATTCCATGTGCCCGAGACCTGGTGTTCTCCCAGGCAGGCACCCCACCCCTCCAGCGATGCATCCGTGTACCCGGACAGCTGGGGGTGGGGTAGGTGCAGCGAAACCCGTACTAGGAGATTCTGACGCTCCTTCCACCATACAAGATGCGACATTATTGGCTCCAAAACTGGTACCAGTTTTGACAGGGGTTCTGTTCTCTGTTTCCACAGAGACATCAGATACAACTGGATAGGTCTTCGCATTAGAGCAGCGTACGGGATAACCTGCTCCATGGAGACCATCATGCCCAGCATCTGAAGGAACCACCTCGCCTGAATGTGGTTTCCCACTCGAAAACTCTTGAGGATGGCTAACAGAGACACCACTCTGGGCTCTGACGGGTACACCCTGCCCTCCTCGAGATCGAATCGCATCCCCAAATAAATGAAATGTTGAGTGGGCGTCAACTCGGATTTCTCCTCGTTGACTATCCAGCCTAGATCTGAAAGTAACCTCAGAGTCAGAGCAGTATCCACGTTCAACCTGGCTGCCGAGTCTGCCTTGATCAGCCAGTCGTCTATGTAGGTGTGTAGTGCCACGTTCTCTTTTCTGAGAAACGCTGTCACCGCAAGGACCACTCTTGTGAAAACCCTCGGAACTGTCGACAGGCCAAATGGGAGAACAATAAACTCCCATACTTGATTCTGAAACGCAAATCTCAGAAACCTGTGACAACTCCTGTTCATCGGAATGTGGAAATATGCATCTTTCAGATCGATCGATACACACCACATTCCTTTCCTCAATCCCGCCATTACCGACCTCGGCGTTTCCATCTGGAACCGAGGCGTATGGATAAACCAATTTAATGGCCTGAGATTGAGTATGGGTCTCCATCCCCCTGTGCTCTTGGGGACAAGGAACATGTTTGAATAGAAGCCTGGAGTGTTCCGGTTTGCTGGTTTTATTGCTCCCTTCAGAAGCAAACCCGACACTTCCTTTTGAATGGCTTCTAACTTGTCTGGCTCCCTTGGTACAGGTGTCCAGACAGGTGCCAAAGACAGATTTTGTGGTGGAAAGTCCCACCATCTGGCATGTAACCCTGGGATAACCATCCCAGGACCAGACTGTCTGACGTCAGACCTCGCCAGGCCTCGACGAAACGCATGAGCCTTCCACCCACCATAGACGCCTCGACGTCTAACGGGGTTGTCCGGCTCGCAGTCCGCCCCCCACCCCCCTCTTTCTTAACGAGAGAGAGAGAGAGAACCATTTCGTTCTAGGCACGACGGGTATAACTGGCACCGCTGTTCCTGTCGCACAGGTGCGGTCCAGACGGATATGAAGGGAGCTCTCGTACCCTCAGGTACGATCCGGCCCCTTCTGTCCGCCCTTTGAGGACTTACCCTTCCCCTTCCCCTTGCCCTTCCCGCCTCTAGGGCGGTCAGGAGCAAACTTGGGGAGGGTAGGCACCTCTACAACCTTCCTGGCTTTCTTCGCCGGCGGCGGCTGGGAAAAGCCAGCTGAAGCAGAAGTCGCAACAGGCTTAGCTTTCGCCTTGCCCTTATGGTTCTTCTGCTTCTCTGAAGGTTGTCCCGCTAGCGGTTTCCCTACAGCCCCTAGTGCGTGCGCTTGCCGCACTAGCTCTAGCTGCAGGTTGACCGCTAACCGATTCTGCGCGATACTGGCTGTATCCTCTAAGATGGCCCGCGCTTGGCCACCGAAGATGCTAGGCCCTGTCAGGGGCGTCCCAAGAAGACGCTCCCTGACTGCCGTAGCCGGACGCATATGGTCAATGACCATTTGCCTCCTGGATATTGTCACTCGCGCTTGCACCCTTGCCAATGCGTCCATAGACAGCACCAGGCCGTCATTTACGCACGAAAGCGCCACAGGTGGCACAGGGTGGCCTGCCCCCGCTTCAGCCCACACCGACTGAAGGAGATGATAAGTGGTTGACAGCGCTCATAGTTGCCCTCACACCCTCATCGCATAGGGACAGGACTTCCTCCTGATGTACCTGAGCCGTGTCCACAAGTGCCGGTCCGGGGCCACCCGCCCCGGCACTCTGAAGGCCCAGTACCCATCGGTCATCCTCGGTGACCGACGGGACTACACCATATCTGTCGTATTCCCCCCGCGGAATACGACATCTTGCCCGCACCTCCCTGGAGGCCGCAGGGAGCTGACCCTTGGTCATAAGTTGTTTGCTATAAATAGCCTCCAACAATTCTATGAACCGTGGATCCAGTCCCACAGACTGGATCGGGCCCGCGGGCAAAATCCCCATCCTGATCGACGCAACCGACGGACGGGGCGCATCTTCATCGGCCGTGGCTGAAACCACAGACGGGTCAACCCTGGCTAGCCATGCCAGAGCCTCTGACAAATCTATCTCCGATGAAGACACAACCGCAAACACGTCACCCGTTGACGTGTTCACGGGCCTGCCAGCCACGGCCTCCCGGCAAGGAGCCACGGCTGACACGCCAGGCACTCCGGTACCACACGGTTCCGCCGCCACCCCATGAAACACTCCGGTCCATGGGGTAGGTCTGCACGGAAAACCGTACGGACCCGTAGCAGTCGCGGAACCGTAGCCAGACACGGGCGCCAACGGCACCCCACGTCCGACTGCCGGACCAGGTGAGATAGGTGAGTACCACGCCCGACCCGGCCGACCCGTTACCGTGTCGGCTGGTGCCAAATCAACCGTCACGGAACCGGTGCCCGGTACCAGATTAGCCTCAGCCACAGGCAGAGCCGCTGCCCTGGCTTGCGCCAAGCCAGACAAATGGAGGCCGGTTCCGTCCAGGACGGAATCGACCTCCATATTCTCCACCTGCGGCATCACAGGCCGCAGCAACCTCTCCTCCTCGTCTTCGGACTCCGAAGAGTCGTCACTAGACGAGGAAACCGTGGAGCCGTCTTGGCGGACGGCTCCCACACCCGACGGACCGGCCACCGCTACTGGACCACCCGGAGGTGGCCGCAGAGAAACAGAACCCGTCTGGCCAGACGGGACTGCCAGGGGTCCGTACAAGACGGCCCCCCCCCCTCGGAAACCAGTCCAGAACCCTGTCCGAGGACAGGGTCCATACCAGGCATGGGGAGAAACTGGCCCCCAACCTTTGGTAGCAGGGACGACACCAGCGTGGGCAGAACGCTATGCAGAAAACCCTGCATAGCCGGATCAAACCACGCCGCCGGTGCCATCTCCGCCACCTCCAGCTGGGGACATGGAGCACCCCCACCGGCCGAACCGGGCGCTCCACGATTTACTCTCGGACCGCCTGACCCCGCGTCAGACCCAGCCAAGTCCTTCTGGGCAAGGAACTTAACCATCATATCCACGGACCACACTGCGCACACATTACACCTATGGTCTAGGTTACAGGGCAAACACCTAAAGCAGACATGGTCCTTAAATACGACTCGTACAAATTTATGGCACTCGTCACATGATGGCGGGGTTGGCTTGGCCTATAAAATAAGCACAAACCTACAATTACAAGCGGAACGAGACCCTGATGGAAGGCAGACAATTAATTTTCAAATAATTTGACTCATAAATTAACCGTATCCCTCCCGCACCCCACCCCGCCACGTTACAACAAAGATCGCATTGATTATGATGACAAGAACGAAGCGGGCATAAAACACACCCATATTAGATCCTCCAGGATGTGTAACGGCTCCAGGAATCATATCGCATAGCATTCGGGGTATATTTACCAATCAATATAAATTATACTCCCTAACGAAAGCCAAACGATATGTGAAGAAAACAACAAAATGTATAAAAACTGCTGTATCACACGGTAAAACCGCAGACCACGCATCTACTCAAGAATTTTGAAACCACCGATCATTGCAAACCGATCGTGAACGCACGTAAACTTGAACATTCTAAAGTTTCCGGTACCATTTTTAGTACGCAGCACCCAGAACGAGATGCGCGAAGAACGGAGAACGACGTCAGCCGATATTCGTGTTAGAAATACCGTAGCAAACACCTATTTTCATATCTGCCGATCGCCTGTTTGGGTTAAAGAAGGCGATCGTCTGGCATATATCGTTGTTACCACACGTCCAAGATTCTCTGGGGTCAGAAATCAGGACATGCGACACAGCGAAATTTAGAGACCTAAGTCTTTTAACTATGGATAATAAAGAATGATACAACCTGGTTTTCATAGGCGGTATTCTCCATAGTATCCAGTTAAATCCTCAAGAATGCACAAACTATCACTTCACAGACAAAGACTTAGATTTCTTTAACAAAAGACACTAAAAATCTTCTCCTGCAAAAAGCATATATTGCTCTTGTTGCTATGTAAACAAGAATGAGCTCTATGGTAAACGGGTACTCAGCAGTTGGGAGCCGAGTACCCGGTTCCCAGGAGTCGGTAAAGCTTTCTAAGTCTATAATCCTAGAGCCGCTGTCAAGGCCAGCTGTATATCAGAAGTAACAGAATGGCGAGTACTGATCGAAGGAGAATTATCAATGTTAATCATTTTTAAATAGAGAACTGGATTAATTTCTCTTAGAGAATTGTAATAAATCTTATTTATCTGTTGATATTGATGTGTTATTTTAACCTTTTCAAAATAAAATTTGCCCCAAACGAAATATTCCCATTGAAATAAATACAATTTATCCAGTAGCGTTTGCATATTTTCTGAGTCAGTAACAGCCACGGTACCATTCTTTTTACAAGATATCCGGTATTCTATGACAAAAATACACCGGTTCCTCAATGGCTACAATCGCAAATAAAATATCATTTTGTAAGGCATTCTCTGTACTTTTAGAAACAGTAATTGAAATGTCGACTATCAATGATTTCGTCATCCATACAATCGATTATTGAAAGACAGAGGTGAATATTCTTCAGAAAACAGCCTTATAAGTACAAATATAGCTTGTAAATCTACAAAGAATGCATTCCCATGAAAACGTTATTAAGAGTCTACATTTCAATAAGTTTCTAATAGTACAGAGAATCCCCAACAAAATGATGCATCAGTTGTGAGGATAGGCATTGAGGAACCAGTGTTTTTTGGACAAACAATCTGGTGTATCTTGTCCAAAAGGTACCTGGCTTAATGTACTAATTAATAGGCTGTACGATATTGTCCTAGGAGGTATCGCGATATATCGTGGTGAGAACATCGCAATATTTTTCACATGATATTAGATCCAGAGATATTTAATGTTTAGATCTGATCCGCATTTACCGAGTACCCGTTTACTAATAATAGTTAGCCTTCAGAAACATTCCGGATAGTTCACCTTGCAGGCTAAAGCGTGTATACCGTCTCATTTAGCTATCACATTTGTGAACGCACCACCTCTCGCCTCCAAAAGCAAGAGAGCGAGCAAAATCACCTGATTCATATATTTTACTAATAATAGTTTGCCTTCAGAAACATCTCGGACAGTTCACCGTGCTGGCTAAAGCGTGTATACCGTCTCATTTAGCTATCACATTTGCGAACTCACCAACTCTCGCCTCCAAAAACAGGAGAGCAAGCAATATCACGTGATTTATATATTTTCGCGACGCCATTTATTGTCAAATTTAGGATTAGTTTTCTTCTTCTTCTTCTTCTTTTCGTTCGCTGATCATACCGCCAGTCCTGTAAGTGACTATCGACATGATCATACGCTTAGGATTAGTTTTGATTTTAGAAACCATGCTTATTAAGAAATATACAATATTTATACCGTCCCAGGTAATAATTTCACTCATGCGATCATGGTTTTGAGGTATACAGTATGGCGGCAAGAAATTGTACCGGTAAATTGCGTTCAATTTTCGTATTATTAGTCCATCTTTTAAAGCAATTTTAAAGAATGAACAACATTTTCTTGACCTATTCCTAATATAAGCCCACCCCTCTCCAAAGATGTTGGTTCGGAAATAAATTGAACAGGTTACGGTAATAGAAGGCTACGCTACAAATAGAAATAGGCAGAATATGGTGTGACAGTAAAATTTTCGTGATATTTCGATTTTTTTTCAAAATCATATTGTAAAAAATCGTGGCTGCAAAAAAAATTGCAATTTTCGATAATATCGGACAATCGTGCAAGCCTACTAATTAAATATGCAAATTTATGCAAATTAACTAATAATTTATAAATCACTAACAAAATCCACATCACTGGCTCTGCCTTATTAAGATACAATTGTGTTCCAAATTTCATGGCAATAACTGCATTAGTTTAGAAAGTATGGGCATATATGTTTTGAAAACTGGATTATTATGCTTATATGGTACCATTTTAAGACAATAGGGCTAGTGTTAATTACCTAATATATATGAATCCCCTAATTTGGCAAACTTCACACAAGAATAGCATTGCAATGAATAGGCCGATCTTCGAATGGTTTCTATTAATCAGTTTGTTAAGCTGCCTTCTATTAGAAACAATATAATATAATGTCATATTAACTACTTCAAATTTCACTCTGAACTCCCTACCATAGCAGCTTCCATTTTCACTTCTAGTCAAACTCGCTTCATAACATTCAACAACTTTCCTGTATACAGTACAGCTGAGAAATAACTTAACATGTTTCCGAAATAAAACGTACTGTTCGATATTTTGAATTTAATTTGATTGAAAGCCATTGCTGCATAATGTCATCTAATCCAATTGTTTAAAAATATTCAAAGAACATCGTGTTTAGAACTGTACTAACTAACATACATGTATTTCTGTTCTTTATTTTGGAAACATTTGAACTTATTTATAAGCTGTGCTGTAGTTATCCTTGCCCCATAAGAAGATGGTATTGCGATAAGCTCTATGCCCCTGTCTGTGTGGATATAAATGCGTGCGTGCGAGCGAACATTATTTTCATAGAAATAAAAAAGGTTTTCCCGAGAGAATGAAGGAAATTTCAATTTCCCTTTCTCCGAGATCTAACAATACTCACCATTAAATTACTTCTGATACAGCTAGCCTGGATAGCTAGGCCCTAGGACTATAGACTTAGTAAGCTTTACCGACTCCTGGAACCGGGTACTCGGCTCCCAACTGCCGAGTACCCATTTGCCATGAAGCTCATATTGTTTGCATAGCCACCAAACAAGAGATACCCATGGCTTGCCTCTGTGGGGCTGGGAGGCTGGGTCCATAATAGAATGGTGAATATTGCTAGATCTCGGAGAAAGGGAAATTGAAATTTCCTTCATTCTCCTTCGATCAATACTCACCATTCTATTACTTCTGATATACACCAGATTTCGACAGTAACCTGGTGGGAAGGGGCAAGCCATCAATTGCTACTTTTGCCCCTTGGAGAAAGAGCTTAGACTTAAACTTGACAAATGGAGACCTAAAAGGACCATCAAGTTAAAGGGACCGAATCACATTTGCATCACTGCCACCCCCCCCCCCCCCCCTTTTTTTCTCCTAAGAAAAGGGAGAGAACTCACGAACATGCATCTTGCCTGAAACACAAATATGCCAAGAGGGTTAACTGCTCTTTGCATATATCAGCCGGGGAATGAGCATGAATATATAAGATGAATGAACATGATATATAGACATAACACAAAAAACTCTCAATCTTGAATTACCTCATATTTGGATTCCAGACGTGGAGCCTCCAACCATTCACTTGTCCGGCCATTAGTGACACAATCTGGTTGACATCCTCTCGCTCGACCATGTCTGCTTCTTAATTCTTTCTTACAAATGCCAAAAAAAGGGAGAAGAGCAGTGTGGTCGCATAACTATCATTTCTGCCCTGTAGGTGGGGCTTAGAATACACCTTCCGTAACCTCTGCGTGTCGTAAGAGGCGACTAAAGGAGGTACGGGTGAGGTAACCCTGACAGAAACCTCGAGTGCTGAAGACGGAGATTCCAGGCCACACGGCGCACTCTAATAAACCATGGATCCACGCACTTAACGCATATGATCATGTCGATAGTCACTTACAGGACTGGCGGTATGATCAGCGAACGAAAAGAAGAAGAAGACTATCATTTCAAAACAGCTAAAGCGAGTGGATTGACGGAGTCTGACACATCCCTCATATAGTAATCCGTGAAAGAGGACTCACAGTACCATTGTGCAACAGCCATGATGTCCTCTAAAAGAGCACCATTGTAAAGGGCGGTCGAGGCGGCTATTCCTCTAACATCGTGTGCCCTTGCGCATTGCACCTGGTGCCCAGTCGCAATCTCATGGGTAGTCTGAATCCATTCAACTACCCAACGAGAGATAGAATCGATGGATACGGCGCCATATGGCTTCTTATGGCAGATCCACAGATGTCTATCATTCAACAGTAACGAGTCTGTCCATCTTTTGTACGTAGTCAAAGCACGGACTTGGCACCAGACACTGGCATCACGATCAAACCTAGTTAGTTTCGGTATAATGATCGGTTTGCCGGGATATTTCAAAGATTGATTCTTTGACATAAACTCTGCTCTTGGCAGTAGACGCAGACCCTCTCCGGAGACAATAAATCGGTCCCTCTCTAATGAAAGTGCATGGATCACACTACACCTTCTAGCTGAGGAAGCTGCCAATAGAAAGACCGCGTTTAGAGTCAAATGCTTTAGCCTAGCCGAACGCAACGGTTCGAAAGGGTGCTTGGCCAGTACATTAAGCACTAAAGATAGACTCCAGGCTGGAATGACTACCTGTTGTCTCGGTCAGAGACTGCTCATTGCCTTCACCATCACATTTAACTGGGCCACCTCTGGACTATCCCTGTTGGCTATACAAGGGATAACTGATGCCAAAGCTGACTTGTATCCAGCAATTGTGACGGGAGCTAGTCCTGAAAAGAACAGCTCAGAGAAAGTCTGCTATTTGCTGAATAGTGGAATGAAAGGTATCAATACCCTTTCCTTCGCACCAGTCTACAAATCTGTTAACCTTGTTGTTATATGACTTGAAGGTTGACCTCCTTCTCGCAGCTGCGATGAAATTCTTAGCTTGTCGAGAAAAACCTTCCGACGTGGAACGTCGTTTGATAAGATCCATACAGTCAATTTGAACAGAGACATCAGATACAACTGGATAGGTCTTCGCATCAGAGCAGCATACAGGATTACCTGCTCCATGGAGACCATCATGCCCAGCATCTGAAGAAATCGCCTCGCCTGAATGTGGTTTCCCAATCGAAAACTCTTGCGGATGGCTAACAGAGACACCACTATGGGCTCTGACGGGAAAACCCTGCCCTCCTCAAGATCGAATCGCATCCCTAAATAAACGAACTGTTGAGTGGGTGTCAACTCGGGAGTTCTCCTTGTTGACTATCCAACCTAGATCTGAAAGTAACTTCAGAGTCAGAGCAGTATCCACCTCTAACCTGCCTGGCGTGTCTGCCTTGATGAGCCAATCGTCTATGTAGGTGTGAAGCACCACGTTCTCTCTTCTGAGAAACGCTGTCACCGCAAGGACCACTCTGGTGAAAACCTGTGGAGCTGTCGACAGGCCAAATGGGAGGACTGCAAACTCCCACACTTAATACTGAAACGCAAATCTCAGAAACCTGTGACAACTCCTGTTCATTGGAATGTGGAAATATGCATCTTTCAGATCGATCGATACACACCACATTCCCTTCCTCAATCCTGCCATTACCGACCTCAGAGTTTCCATCTGAAACTGAGGTGCATGGATAAACCAATTTAATGGCCTGAGACTGAGTACGGGTCTCCATCCCCCTGTGCTCTTGGGGACAAGGAACATGTTTGAATAGAAGCCTGGAGTGTTCTGGTTTGCTGGTTTTATTGCTCCCTTCAGAAGCAAACCTGACACTTCGTTTTGAATGGCTTCTAACTTGTCTGGTTCCCCTGGGACGGGTGTCTAGACAGGTGCCAAAGACAGATTTTGTGGTGGAAAATCCCACCACTCCGGCATGTACCCCTGGGATAAGCATCCCAGGACCAGACTGTCTGACGTCACACCTCGCCAAGCCTCGACGAAACGCATGAGCCTTCCACCCACCATAGACGCATTGACGCCTAATGCGGGTGTCTGGCTCGCAATCCGCTCCCACCCCTCTCTTGACGAGAGTGAGAACCATTTTGGTCTTGATGTGGCTGGTCTAACTGGCACCGCTGTTCCTATCGCACAGGTGCGGTCCAGGCAGATACGAAGGAAGCCCTCGTACCCTCAAGTACGATCCGCTCCCTTCTTTCCGCCCTTCGAGGATTTACCCTTCCCCTTCCCGCCTCTCGGGTGATCAGGAGCAACATTGGGGAGGGTAGGGGCCTCCACAACCTTCTTGGCCTTCTTCGCCGGAGGTGGCTGAGAAGACCCAGTAGAAGCAGAAGCAGCACTAGGCCTGGCTTTCGCCTTGCTTTTATGCTTTTTCTGATTCTTAGAAGGTTGCCCAGTTAGTGGCTTGGCTACAGCCCCTAGTGCGTGCTCCAGATTCACCACTAACCGATTTTGTGTGATGCTGGCAGTGTCTTCTAAGATGGCCCGCGCTTGGCCACCAAAGATGCTAGGGCCAGTAAGGGGCGTACCAAGAAGACACTCCCTAACGGCAGTAGCCGGACGCATATGGTCGTCACTCGCGCTTGCACCCTTGCCAATGCGCCCATAGACAGCACCAGGCCGTCATTGACACATGAAAGCGCCAGGGGTGGCACAGGGTAGCGTCCAACCCCCCACCCCTCCTCTTCAGCCCACACCGACTGAAGAAGGCGATGAGTGATTGACAGCACTCATTGCTGCCCTCACCCCCTCATCGCATAGGGACAGGACTTTGTCATGGTGTACCTGGGACTTGTCCACCAGCGCTCGGGTGGGGCCACCCGCTCCCGCACTCCGGACACCCAGCGATCATCCTCAGTGACCGCTGGAACAATACTATATCTGTTATATTTTTCCACCCCCCCCCACCCCCGTGGGATACGATACCTCGCAGGAAGCTGGCCCTTGGTCAGGGGTTGTTTGCTATAAATAGCATCCAATAACTCCATAAACCTTGGATCCAGTCCAATAGACTGGATCCGGGCTGCGGGCAAGATCCCCGTCCTAATCGATGCCACCGATGGACGGGGTGCATCCTCTTCGGCCGTGGTCGAAACCACAGATGGGTCCACCCTGACTAGCCAAGCCAGAACCTCCGACCAGTCTGTCTCCGAAGAGGACACTCCCGTGACGTGTTCACGGTCCTACCACCAACGGCCTCCCGGCTAGGAGCCATTGCTGATACGCCAGGAACTCCGGTACCGTACGGTTCCACCGCCACCCCATGGAAAACACCAGTCCATGGAGTAGGTCCGCACAGAAAACCGTGCTGACCCGTAATGGTTGAGGAACCATGGCCAAACACGGGAGCCAACGGCACACCATGCCTGACCGCTGGACCAGGCGAGATAGGTGTATACCACGCCTGGCCAGCCACACACGTCACCATGTCGGTTGGCGGCAAACCAACCATCACAGGACCTTTCCGCGGTACCGAAGTGGCCTCAACCACGGGCGGAGCCGCTGTCCTGGCTTGCGCCAAGCCAGACAGATGGAAGGCTGTTCCGTCCAGGATGGATCGACCTCCATGCTCTCCACCCGCGGCATCTCAGGCCACAGCAATCTCTCTTCCTCGGCCTCCTCGTCTTCAGACCCCGATGAGTCGTCACCAGATGAGGAAACACTGGAGTCGTCCGCCATGGCGGCGGACGGCTCCCATGCCTGACGGACCGGCCACCGCTACTGGACAACCTCTGGTGGCCGCAGAGAGACAGAACCCATCAGGCCGGAGCCCAACGGGACTGCCAGGGAGCCGTCCAAGGACAGGGTCCGTACCAAGCACGGGAAGACTGCCCTACAACTTTTGGAAGCAGGGACGACACCAGCGTGGGCAGAACGCTATGCAAGAATCCTTGCTTAGCAGGACCAAACCACGCCGGTGGTGCCATCTCCGCAACCTCCGGTTGCAGACGTGGAGCACCTCCAAGGGCCGAAACGGACGCTCCACAATTTACTTTCGGACCAGCTGACCCCGCGTCAGACCCTGCGAAGTTCTTCTGGGCAAAGGAACATCATGTCGGACGACCACACTGCACACATCTTACACCTGCTTTCAAGATTACAACTTGTCCAACGAAAGCAGACATGGTCCTTGAACAGAACCCTCACAAAGTTATGGCACTCGTCACATGATAGCGGGGCTGGCTTGGCCTATAAATAAGCACAAACCTACAATAAGCAAGCGGAACGAAACAGGAATGGAAGGCAGACAAATAATTTTCAAATAATTTGATCATAAATTAAATGTTAACCCTCCCGCACCGTTACAGCAAAGATCGCATTGATTATGACGACAAGAACGAAGTGGGCAAGAGACACCCATAAACTCATCCTCAACGATGTATAACGGAACCAGGACCCATATCGCATAGCATTCGGGGTATATTTACTAATCAATATAAATTATACTCCTAACCACAGACCACACATCTAATCAAGAATTTTGAAACCATCGATCATTGCAAACAGATCGTGATAACACGTAGAACTTGAAAATTCCACAGTTTTTCTGGTACCAATACAGTACGCAGCACCCACAATCAGATGTGCGAATTAATGAAACATTTTCTTCACATAAAAATCCGAGACAACTCGGGTGTGACGTCACCCGCTCCGATCTTACGGAGAATGACGTCAGCCAATTTTCGTGTTTAAACACCGTAAAGTCAACACCTTATTTTATATTTGCCGATCGCCTGTTGGGGTTAAAGGAAGGCGATCAATCTGGCATACTTCGTTGTTAATACACGTCCCAGATTCGGGGTCAGAAATTGGAACATGCGACATAGACACAATTTTGAAGACCTAAGTCTTTTAACTATAGAATAACATGGAAATATACGACCTGGTTATCATCGGCTCCTTCCATGGTAATCCATATAATCCTTAGCGAGCGAACACAAAGCTATCACAATCACAGAAAGACTTAGAAAACTTTAAGACTCCAACTGCAAAAAAGCATGTAGCGCTTGCTGCTATGCAAACAAGAATGAGCTTCATGGCAAACGAGTACTCGGCAGTTGGGAGCTGAGTACCCGGTTCCAGGGGCCGGTAAAGCTTACTAAGTCTATAATCCTAGGGCCAGCTATCCAGGATAGCTTGTATTAGAAGTAATAGAATGGTGAGTATTGATCGAAGGAGAACTTGATGTTTGTGAAACTTCTGAGACAGAATCTCATTCTAATGTCACTATGATTATGCTGCTGTGGATTATTACCTGGATTGTAGTACAGGGGAGGCTGGTACTCTTAGCTATGTAGACATAGGTGACATTATTGTTAAAAATATTAGAATAACAGAAATAAATGATAATCAAAAGCATTATTATCTTGAGAGCCATTTCAAACCAGCAAGCAACTACCAAGACTTTGGCAAGCAGATTATGATAAGAGCTGGCAAACAGCTTTTGAACTTTAATAAAGCTAAAGGAAAGGACGGCATTCTTCATAACCATGACAGTCTTGTGTACCATAGAGAAGCAATGACCACAGCAAAAAAACATGGTGCATGCATTAAACCATCCAAAACAGCAAATTGACTATCTTGTGAGTGATAAAACGCCGGCAGTTATGTGACAGAAATATACATATACTGACAGGTATTGTTGAAGCAATCATTTTGTGTGGAAAACAAAACATAGCTCTCAGGGGTCATTGCGATGATAGCATATGTACAAACTCTAATAAAGGCAATTTCCTGGCTACAGACTTATTGGCTGAGAGAGACCAAGTTTTAAGGGATCATCTTATCCATGGTATTAATGTGATTGCACATTACATTAGAAAAACCGTTACTAGTGACTTAGCCGAGGCAAAGCATTCCCAGTTCTTTTCAGTCATAGCGGACGAGGTAACAGATGCATATTCTAACAATGACGCTCTTACTGTCTGCGATTCCTTGGTGGTACCAATGATCCTGAGATAAGAAGTCTTTCTGGATTTCGTTTATCTCCAGTGCACAATGGGCGAACACATAGCAAAGGCCATATTGAGTGTCCTGCAGCAAAACAGCTTTCATGTTCATAACCATAGGGGACAGGCATATGATGGAGCGTCAGCAATGTCATCGGTGAACTGGTGTAAATGGCAGAATTCGTGAAGTAGTTCCCCTGTCTCTCTATACCCACTGCAACAGTCATATTTGAAACCTAAGTATTGCAGCTTCATGTACTGTACCTACAATTCGTAACATGATTGGTTCTGTGAATGAAACATATTTATTCTTTGCTAATTCACCCAAACGGCAGGCATTTTTTGAGACTGTTCTACTTAGTGATTCTGCCAGCGAAAGTACTAAGAAAAAGCTAAAGGTTTTGTGCAAGACTAGGTGGGTCGAACGGCATACTTGTTACGATACCTTCCATGAAATGTATGGTGTTGTTTGCAATACTCTGGATGCTGTGTTACATCCACATCTCTTTGACGAACTGTATGATGGTAAGAGTTGGTCGCGGGACTCAGATACTCGAATTAATTCATTTGAGTTCATTGTGGCTTTCTTGGTGTCTAAGAACTGTTTGGAGTGCATAAAACCGATCGCGGCTAAACTTCAAAGGAGTGACATGGACTGCTATGAAGCATATACAATGATAGATTCCACAATCAGCAAGATTTCAGACATACAAAACGAATTAGATACTGAATTTCAACAGTGGTTCAAAGATGCAGTAGAATTTTGTGAGAGTCTAGGGGGAGTTGTCAGTGTTCCACATTCAGCTAGGCATCAGAAGCATCGAAATAATGCTCCAAGTACATCACCAGAGGACTATTATCAAAAGAATCTAGCCACTGTGTTTGTCGACCATCTATTAGTGGAAATGACAACTCAGTTGGACAAGCAATCGAGAACATGCAGAGATATATTCAGTTTGGTCCCAAAAGTGATCACTGGAGACTGTCAGTCCAGTTAATGTTTTGGGCAGATGACATACCAACTCCCTTGCCACTAAAGGCGGAACTCAAGTACTGGCAGAAGAAGTGTAGTTCAACGGAACTGCATCAACCTATTAACCTTAAAGAGTCTTTAAGATTGTGTGATTCTGACATATTTCCAAACATTAAAGTTCTCTTTGAAATCGGTTGTATTTTACCTGTTGGCAATTCCTCAGCTGAGCGGTCATTTTCGGGATATAGAAGGATAATGAAGGAAATGTCAATTTCCCTTTCTCCGAGATCTAACAATACTCACCATTCTGTTACTTCTGATATACAGCAATAGGGGCAAGCCATAAATGCTAATTTTGCCCCTTGGAGAAAGATTTTAGACTTCAAAACTTGACTAACGGAGACCTAAAAGGACCGTCAAGTTCACGGAACCGAATCACATTCGCATCACCGCCCTCCCCCCTTTTTCCTCCTAAGAAAAGGGAGAGAACTCACGAACACGTATCTCGCCTGAAACACAAATATGCCAAGAGGGTTAACTGCTCCCTGCGTATTCCATGTATTAGCCTGGGAATGAGCATGAATATATAAGATGAATGAACATGATACACATCCATAATACAAAACTCTCACTATTGAATTACTGTATGATAATTGGACTCCAGACGTACCGCCTCCAACCATTCACTGGTCCGGCCATCAGTGACACAATCTGGTTGTCATCCTCTCGCTTGACCATGCCTGCTTTAGGTTCTTTTCTTACCAAAGTGAAAAAAGGGTGAAGAGCAGTGTGGTCACTAACTATCGTTTCAAAACAGCTAAAGCGAGTGGATTGGCTGAGTCTGACACATCCCTCATATAGTAATCCGTAAATGAGGACTCACAGTGCCATTGTGCAACGGCCATGATGTCCTCTAACGGAACACCATTGTAAAGGGCAGTCGAGGCGGCTATTCCTCTGACATCGTGTGCCCTTACACCTTGCACCTGGTGCCCAGTCGCCATCTCGTGAGTAGTCTGAATGCATTCGACCACCCAACGAGAGATAGTATCCATGGATGCGGCGCCATAAGGCTTTTTATGGCAGATCCACAGATGTCTATCGTTCGACCGTAACGAGTCAGTCCGTTTCTTGTACTTAGTCAAAGCACGGACCGGGCACCAGACACTGGCATCACTATCAAACCTAGTTAACTTCGGTATAATGATCGGTTTGCCGGGATATCTCAAAGATTGGTTCTTTGACATAAACTCTGCTCTTGGCAGAAGACGCAGACCCTCTCCAGAAACAATAAATCGGTCCCTCTCTGCCGAAAGCGCATGGATCTCACTGCGCCTTCTAGCTGAGGAAGCTGCCAATAGAAAGACCGCCTTTAGAGTCAAATGCTTTAGACTAACCGAACGCAACGGTTCGAAAGGGTGCTAGGTCAGTACATTAAGCACTAAAGATAGACTCCAGGCTGGAATGACTACCGGTTGTCTCGGTCGGAGATTGCTCATTCCCTTCACCATCACATTTAACTGGGCCACCTCTGGACTATCCCTGTTGGCTAGACAAGGGATAACTGATGCCAAAGCTGACTTGTATCCAGCAATTGTGACGGGAGCTAGTCCTGAAAACAACAGCTCACAGAGAGTCTGCTATTTGCTGAATAGTGGATTGAAAGGTATCAATACCCTTTTCTTCACACCAGTCTGCAAATCTGTTAACCTTGTTGTTATATGACTTGAAGGTTGACCTCCTTCTCGCAGCCGCGATGAAATCAGCAGCTTGTCGAGAAAAGCCTTCCGACGTGGAACGTTGTTTGATAACATCCATGCAGTCAATTTGAACATTTCGGGACGCTCGTGTAGGAAGCGTCCCTTGACCTGGGAGATTATGTTCGGAATCTCGGGTAACCGCACCAGGTTTTCCACCAGCAGATCTAGAAGATCCGTGAACCACGCCCTGCTGGGCCAATACGGCGCTATTAGCAGGACCAGACACGGTTCCTCCCTGATCTTCACCAATACCTTCGGCAGAAGAATGCAGGAAATGTCAATTTCCCTTTCTCCGAGATCTAACAATACTCACCATTCTGTTACTTCTGATATACAGCTGGCCTTGACAGCGGCTCTAGGATTATAGACTTAGAAAGCTTTACCGACTCCTGGGAACCGGGTACTCGGCTCCCAACTGCCGAGTACCCGTTTACCATAGAGCTCATATTGTTTGCATAGCCACCAAACAAGAGAAAACTATGGATTGCCTCCGTGGGGCTGGGAGGCTGGGTCCGTAACAGAATGGTGAGTATTGTTAGATCTCGGGGAAAGGGAAATTGACATTTCCTGCATTCTCCTTCGATCAATACTCACCATTCTGTTACTTCTGATATACACCAGATTTGATCAGTAACCTGGTGGGAAGGGGCAAGCCATAAATGCTAATTTTGCCCCTTGGAGAAAGATTTTAGACTTCAAAACTTGACTAACGGAGACCTGAAAGGACCGTCAAGTTCACGGAACCGAATCACATTCGCGTCACGCCCCCCCCCCCCCCCTTTTCCTCCTAAGAAAAGGGAGAGAACTAACGAACATGTATCTCGCCTGAAAACACCAATATGCCAAGAGGGTTAACTACTCCCTGCATATTCCATGTATTAGCCTGGGAATGAGCATGCATATATAAGATGAATGAACATGATACATATACATAATACAAAAAACTCTCACTCTGGAATTACCTTATGATAATTGGACTTCAGACGTACCGCCTCCAACCATTCACCGGTTCGGCCATCAGTGACACAATCTGGTTGACATCCTCTCGCCTGACCATGCCTGCTTTAGGTTCTTTTCTTACCGAAGTGAAAAAAGGGTGAAGAGCAGTGTGGTCACTAACTATCGTTTCAAAACAGCTAAAGCGAGTGGATTGGCTGAGTCTGACACATCCCTCATATAGTAATCCGTGAATGAGGACTCACAGTGCCATTGTGCAACGGCCATGATGTCCTCTAACGGAACACCATTGTAAAGGGCGGTCGAGGCGGCTATTCCTCTGACATCGTGTGCCCTTACACCTTGCACCTGGTGCCCAGTCGCCATCTCGTGAGTAGTCTGAATGCATTCGACCACCCAACGAGAGATAGTATCCATGGATGCGGCGCCATAAGGCTTTTTATGGCAGATCCACAGATGTCTATCGTTCGACCGTAACGAGTCAGTCCGTTTCTTGTACTTAGTCAAAGCACGGACCGGGCACCAGACACTGGCATCACGATCAAACCTAGTTAACTTCGGTATAATGATCGGTTTGCCGGGATATCTCAAAGATTGGTTCTTTGACATAAACTCTGCTCTTGGCAGAAGACGCAGACCTTCTCCAGAAACAATAAATCGGTTCCTCTCTGCCGAAAGCGCATGGATCTCACTGCGCCTTCTAGCTGAGGAAGCTGCCAATAGAAAGACCGCCTTTAGAGTCAAATGCTTTAGACTAGCCGAACGCAACGGTTCGAAAGGGTGCTTGGCCAGTACATTAAGCACTAAAGATAGACTCCAGGCTGGAATGACTACCGGTTGTCTCGGGCGGAGATTGCTCATTCCCTTCAACATCACATTTAACTGGGCCACCTCTGGACTATCCCTGTTGGCTAGACAAGGGATAACTGATGCCAAAGCTGACTTGTATCCAGCGACTGTGACGGGAGCTAGTCCTGAAAAGAACAGCTCACAGAGAAAGTCTGCTATTTGCTGAATAGTGGATTGAAAGGTATCAATACCCTTTTCTTCACACCAGTCTGCAAATCTGTTAACCTTGTTGTTATATGACTTGAAGGTTGACCTCCTTCTCGCAGCCGCGATGAAATCAGCAGCCTGTCGAGAAAAGCCTTCCGATGTGGAACGTTGTTTGACAACATCCACGCAGTCAATTTGAACATTTCGGGACGCTCGTGTAGGAAGCGTCCCTTGGCCTGGGAGATTATGTTCGGAATCTCGGGCAACTGCACAGGATTTTCCACCAGCAGATCTAGAAGATCCGTGAACCACGCCCTGCTCGGCCAATACGGCGCTATTAGCAGGACCAGACACGGTTCCTCCCTGACCTTCACCAATACCTTCGGTAGAAGAATGGTGGGTGGATACGCGTAAGCGTGCATCCCTCTCCAGCTTATCGCCAGAGCGTCTGTATCGACGGCATTTGGATCTGGAATCGGCGAGACATATGTCATGATTTGAGCATTTTCCTTTGTGGCGAACAAGTCCACGTTGGGTTTGCCCCAATGCTCGAAGATCCGTCGCAGAACTGGAGGGTTGAGGGACCATTCTGTTGGCAGGATTCTCTGTCTGCGAGACAAAGCATCCGCCAGAATGTTCAATCGGCCAGGAATATGAGCTGCTTTCAAAACAACCGAGTAATTCCTGCACCCTTGAATCAAGTGCCACATCCTGATGCACAGGGTGGGCGACCTGGTCCCTCCTTGGCGATTTATATATGATACTACTGTCGAATTGTCCGACCGTATCAATATCACCTTGCCCCTGATCATCGGAAGGAACTCTTCCAACGCCAGTTCCACTGTCATCATTTCCAACAGATTGATATGCAGCTGACTCTCCGGGAGAGTCCATGTGCCCGAGACCTGGTGTTCTCCCAGGCAGGCACCCCACCCTTCCAGCGATGCATCCGTGTAAACGGACAGCTGGGGGTGGGGTAGGTGCAGCGAAACCCCTATTAGGAGATTCTGACGCTGTTTCCACCATAGAAGATGCGATATTATCGGCTCCAAAACTGGCACCAGTTTTGACAGGGGTTCTGTTCTCTGTTTCCACAGAGACATCAGATACAACTGGATAGGTCTTCGCATTAGAGCAGCGTACGGGATAACCTGCTCCATGGAGACCATCATGCCCAGCATCTGAAGGAACCGCCTCGCCTGAATGTGGTTTCCCACTCGAAAACTCCCGAGGATGGCTAACAGAGACACCACTCTGGGCTCTGATGGGTAAACCCTGCCCTCCTCGAGGTCGAATCGCATCCCCAAATAAACGAAACGTTGAGTGGGCGTCAACTCGGATTTCTCCTCGTTGACTATCCAGCCTAGATCTGAAAGTAACTTCAGAGTCAGAGCAGTATCCACGTTCAACCTGGCTGCCGAGTCTGCCTTGAGCAGCCAGTGGTCTATGTAGGTGTGTAGCGCCACGTTCTCTTTTCTGAGAAACGCTGTCACCGCAAGGACCACTCTTGTGAAAACCCTCGGAGCTGTCGACAGGCCAAACGGGAGAACTGTAAACTCCCATACTTGATTCTGAAACGCAAATCTCAGAAACCTGTGCCAACTCCGATTCATCGGAATGTGGAAATATGCATCTTTCAGATCGATCGATACACACCACATTCCTTTCCTCAATCCCGCCATTACCGACCTCGGCGTTTCCATCTGGAACCGAGGCGTATGAATAAACCAATTTAATGGCCTGAGATTGAGTATGGGTCTCCATCCCCCCGTGCTCTTGGGGACAAGGAACATGTTTGAATAGAAGCCTGGAGTGTTCCGGTTTGCTGGTTTTATTGCTCCCTTCAGAAGCAAACCCGACACTTCCTTTTGAACGGCTTCTAACTTGTCTGGCTCCCTTGGTACGGGTGTCCAGACAGGTGCCAAAGACAGATTTTGTGGCGGAAAGTCCCACCACTCCGGCATGTAACCCTGGGATAACCATCCCAGGACCAGACTGTCTGACGTCACACCTCGCCAAGCCTCGACGAAACGCATGAGCCTTCCACCCACCATAGACGCCTCGACGTCTAACGGGGTTGTCCGGCTCGCAGTCCGCGCCCCCCCCCCCCCTTTCTTAACGAGAGAGAGTGAGAACCATTTCGTTCTAGGCACGACGGGTATAACTGGCACCGCTGTTCCTGTCGCACAGGTGCGGTCCAGGCGGATATGAAGGGAGCTTGCGTACCCTCAGGTACGCTTCGGCCCCTTCTGTCCGCCCTTTGAGGCCTTACCCTTACCCTTCCCCTTGCCCTTACCACCTCTAGGGCGGTCAGGAGCAACATTGGGGAGGGTAGGCGCCTCTACAGCCTTCCTGGGTTTCTTCGCCGGCGGCGGCTCCGAGAACCCAGCCGAAACAGACGTCGCAATAGGCCTGGCTTTCGCCTTGCTCTTATGCTTTTTCTGTTTCTTTGAAGGCTGTCCTGTTAGCGGCTTGCCCACAGCCCCTAGTGCGTGCGCTTGCCGCACTAGCTCTAGCTGTAGATTTACCGCTAACCGATTCTGCGCAATACTGGCGGTGTCCTCTAAGATGGCCCGCGCTTGGCCACCAAAGATGCTAGGCCCTGTCAGGGGCGTCCCAAGAAGACGTTCCCTGACTGCCGTAGCCGGACGCATATGGTCAATGACCATTTGCCTCCTGGACTTCGTCACACGCGCTTGCACACTTGCCAATGCGTCCATTGACAGCACCAAGCCGTCATTAACGCACGATAGCACCACAGGTGGCACAGGGTGGCCTGCCCCCGCTTCAGCCCACACCGACTGAAGTAGACGATAGGAGTGATTGACAGCGCTCATCGCTGCCCTCACACCCTCATCGCATAGGGCCAGGACTTCTTCCTGGTGTACCTGGGCCTTATCCACTAGTGCCGGACCGGGACCACCCGACCCGGCACTCTGGACGCCCAGTACCCATCGGTCATCCTCCGTGACCGACGGGACTACACCATACCTGTCGTATTCACCCCGCGGAATACGACATCTTGCCCGCACCTCCCTGGAGGCCGCAGGGAGCTGACCCTTGGTCATTAGTTGTTTACTATAAATAGCATCCAACAAATCAATGAACCGTGGATCCAGTCCCACTGACTGGATCCGGGCCGCGGGCAAAATCCCCGTCCTAATCGATGCAACCGACGGACGGGGCGCATCTTCATCGGCCGTGGCCGAAACCACAGACGGGTCTACTCTGGCTAGCCACGCCAGAGCATCAGACCAATCTACCTCCGAAGAAGATACCCCCGCAAACACGTCACCCGTTGACGTGCTTACGGGTCTGCCAGCCATGGCCTCCCGGCAAGGAGCCACGGCTGACACGCCAGGCACTCCGCTACCACATGGTTCCGCCGCCACCCCATGAAACACTCCGGTCCATGGGATAGGTCCGCACGGAAAACCGTACGGACCCGTAACCGTCGCGGAACCATAGCCGGACACGGGCGCCATCGGCACCCCATGTCCGGCTGGCGGACCAGGCGAGATAGGTGAGTACCACGCCTGGCCCGGCACACCCGTTCCCCTGACGGCTGGTGACAAACCAAGCCGCGCGGAACCGGTGCACGGTAACGGATTGGCCTCAGCCGCAGGTGGAGCCGCTGACCTGGCTTGCGCCAAACCAGACAAATGGAGGCCGGTTCCGTCCAGGACGGAATCAACCTCCATATTTTCCACCTGCGGCTTCACGGGCCGCAGCAACCTCTCCTCCTCGGCCTCATCGTCTTCAGACTCCGAAGAGCCGTCACTAGACGATTCAACCGTGGAGCCGTCCTGGTGGACGGCTCCCACACCTGACGGACCGGCCACCGCTACTGGACCACCCGGAGGTGGCCGCAGAGAGACAGAACCCGTCTGGCCGAAGCCAGACGGGACCGCCAGGGGGCCGTACGAGACGGCCCCCTCGGTAACCAGTCCAGAATCCTGTCCGAGGACAGGATCCGTACCAGGCATGGGGAGAAACTGCCCCCCAACCTTTGGCAGCAGGGACGACACCAGCGTGGGCAGAACGCTATGCAGAAAACCCTGCATAGCCGGACCAAACCACGCCGGCGGTACCATCTCCGCCACCTCCAGCTGGGGACGTGGAGCACCCCCACCGGCCGAACCGGGCGCTCCACGATTTCCTCTCGGACCGCCTGACCCCGCGTCAGACCCAGCCAAGTCCTTCTGGGCAAGGAACGTAACCATCGTTTCGACGGACCACACTGCACAAACATTACACCTATGATCTATATTACACAGGGCACACCTAAAACAGACATGGTCCTTGAACATTACACGGACAAACTTATGGCAGTCGTCACATGATGGCGGGGCTGGCTTGGCCTATAAAATAAGCACAAACCTACAATAAACAAGCGGAACGAGACACGGATGGAAGGCAGACAATTAATTTTCAAATATTTTGACTCATAAATTAACCGTAACCTCCCGCACCCCGCCACGTTACAACAACGATCGCATTGATTATGACGACAAGTACGCGGCGGGCACAACACACCCATAATAGATCCTACAGGATGTGTAAAGGCTCCAGGAATCATATCGCATAGCATTCAGGGTATATTTACTAATCAATATAAATTATACTCCTAACGAAAGCATCACGATATGTGAAGAAAACAACAAAATGTATAACAAACTGCTGTATCACACGGTAAAACCGCAGACCACGCATCTACTCAAGAATTTTGAAACCACCAATCATTGCAAACCGATCGTGATCGCACGTAAACTTGATCATTCTAAAGTTTCCGGTACCATTTTTAGTACGCAGCACCCAGAACAAGATGCGCGAATTAATGAAAAATTTTCTCCACATAAACATCCGAGCGACCGGGTGTGACGTCACCCGCTCGGATTCTACGGAGAACGACGTCAGCCGATATTCGTGTTAGAAATACTGTAGCAAACACCTATTTTCATATCTGCCGATCGCCTGTTGGGGTTTAAAGAAGGCGATCGTCTGGCATATATCGTTGTTAGCACACGTCCCAGATTCTATGGGGTCAGAAATTGGAACATGCGACACAACGAAATTTAGAGACCTAAGTCTTTTAACTATGGATAATAAAGAACGATACAACCTGGTTATCTTCAGCGGTATGCTCCATAGTCCTTAGTTAATCCTTTCACGAACACACAAACTATCACAAATTAAAGACTTAGATCTTTTGTTTCACAAAAAAAACCGATTCTGCGCGATACTGGCGGTATCCTCTACGATGGCCCGCGCTTGGCCACCGAAGATGCTAGGCCCTGTCAGGGGCGTCCCAAGAAGACGCTCCTTGACTGCCGTAGCCGGACGCATATGGTCAATGACCATTTGCCTCCTGGATTTCGTCACTCGCGCTTGCACCCTTGCCAATGCGTCCATTGACAGCACCAAGCCGTCATTAACGCACGATAGCACCACAGGTGGCACAGGGTGGCCTGCCCCCGCTTCAGCCCACACCGACTGAAGTAGACGATAGGAGTGATTGACAGCGCTCATCGCTGCCCTCACACCCTCATCGCATAGGGCCAGGACTTCTTCCTGGTGTACCTGGGCCTTATCCACTAGTGCCGGACCGGGACCACCCGACCCGGCACTCTGGACGCCCAGTACCCATCGGTCATCCTCCGTGACCGACGGGACTACACCATACCTGTCGTATTCACCCCGCGGAATACGACATCTTGCCCGCACCTCCCTGGAGGCCGCAGGGAGCTGACCCTTGGTCATTAGTTGTTTACTATAAATAGCATCCAACAAATCAATGAACCGTGGATCCAGTCCCACTGACTGGATCCGGGCCGCGGGCAAAATCCCCGTCCTAATCGATGCAACCGACGGACGGGGCGCATCTTCATCGGCCGTGGCCGAAACCACAGACGGGTCTACTCTGGCTAGCCACGCCAGAGCATCAGACCAATCTACCTCCGAAGAAGATACCCCCGCAAACACGTCACCCGTTGACGTGCTTACGGGTCTGCCAGCCATGGCCTCCCGGCAAGGAGCCACGGCTGACACGCCAGGCACTCCGCTACCACATGGTTCCGCCGCCACCCCATGAAACACTCCGGTCCATGGGATAGGTCCGCACGGAAAACCGTACGGACCCGTAACCGTCGCGGAACCATAGCCGGACACGGGCGCCATCGGCACCCCATGTCCGGCTGGCGGACCAGGCGAGATAGGTGAGTACCACGCCTGGCCCGGCACACCCGTTCCCCTGACGGCTGGTGACAAACCAAGCCGCGCGGAACCGGTGCACGGTAACGGATTGGCCTCAGCCGCAGGTGGAGCCGCTGACCTGGCTTGCGCCAAACCAGACAAATGGAGGCCGGTTCCGTCCAGGACGGAATCAACCTCCATATTTTCCACCTGCGGCTTCACGGGCCGCAGCAACCTCTCCTCCTCGGCCTCATCGTCTTCAGACTCCGAAGAGCCGTCACTAGACGATTCAACCGTGGAGCCGTCCTGGCGGACAGCTCCCACACCTGACGGACCGGCCACCGCTACTGGACCACCCGGAGGTGGCCGCAGAGAGACAGAACCCGTCTGGCCGAAGCCAGACGGGACCGCCAGGGGGGCCGTACGAGACGGCCCCCTCGGTAACCAGTCCAGAATCCTGTCCGAGGACAGGATCCGTACCAGGCATGGGGAGAAACTGCCCCCCAACCTTTGGCAGCAGGGACGACACCAGCGTGGGCAGAACGCTATGCAGAAAACCCTGCATAGCCGGACCAAACCACGCCGGCGGTACCATCTCCGCCACCTCCAGCTGGGGACGTGGAGCACCCCCACCGGCCGAACCGGGCGCTCCACGATTTCCTCTCGGACCGCCTGACCCCGCGTCAGACCCAGCCAAGTCCTTCTGGGCAAGGAACGTAACCATCGTTTCGACGGACCACACTGCACAAACATTACACCTATGATCTATATTACACAGGGCACACCTAAAACAGACATGGTCCTTGAACATTACACGGACAAACTTATGGCAGTCGTCACATGATGGCGGGGCTGGCTTGGCCTATAAAATAAGCACAAACCTACAATAAACAAGCGGAACGAGACACGGATGGAAGGCAGACAATTAATTTTCAAATATTTTGACTCATAAATTAACCGTAACCTCCCGCACCCCGCCACGTTACAACGATCGCATTGATTATGACGACAAGTACGCGGCGGGCACAACACACCCATAATAGATCCTACAGGATGTGTAAAGGCTCCAGGAATCATATCGCATAGCATTCAGGGTATATTTACTAATCAATATAAATTATACTCCTAACGAAAGCATCACGATATGTGAAGAAAACAACAAAATGTATAACAAACTGCTGTATCACACGGTAAAACCGCAGACCACGCATCTACTCAAGAATTTTGAAACCACCAATCATTGCAAACCGATCGTGATCGCACGTAAACTTGATCATTCTAAAGTTTCCGGTACCATTTTTAGTACGCAGCACCCAGAACAAGATGCGCGAATTAATGAAAAATTTTCTCCACATAAACATCCGAGCGACCGGGTGTGACGTCACCCGCTCGGATTCTACGGAGAACGACGTCAGCCGATATTCGTGTTAGAAATACTGTAGCAAACACCTATTTTCATATCTGCCGATCGCCTGTTGGGGTTTAAAGAAGGCGATCGTCTGGCATATATCGTTGTTAGCACACGTCCCAGATTCTATGGGGTCAGAAATTGGAACATGCGACACAACGAAATTTAGAGACCTAAGTCTTTTAACTATGGATAATAAAGAACGATACAACCTGGTTATCTTCAGCGGTATGCTCCATAGTCCTTAGTTAATCCTTTCACGAACACACAAACTATCACAAATTAAAGACTTAGATCTTTTGTTTCACAAAAAAAACCGATTCTGCGCGATACTGGCGGTATCCTCTAAGATGGCCCGCGCTTGGCCACCGAAGATGCTAGGCCCTGTCAGGGGCGTCCCAAGAAGACGCTCCTTGACTGCCGTAGCCGGACGCATATGGTCAATGACCATTTGCCTCCTGGATTTCGTCACTCGCGCTTGCACCCTTGCCAATGTGTCCATCGACAGCACCAGGCCGTCATTGACACATGAAAGCGCCACAGGTGGCACAGGGTGGCCTGCCCCCGCTTCAGTCCACACCGACTGAAGGAGATGATAAGAATGGTTGACAGCGCTCATCGCTGCCCTCACACCCTCATCGCATAGGGACAGGACTTCTTCCTGGTGTACCTGAGACTTGTCCACTAGTGCCGGACCGGGGCCACCCGCCACAGCACTCTGGACGCCCAGTACCCATCGGTCATCCTCCGTGACCGACGGGACTACACCATACCTGTCGTATTCCCCCCGCGGAATACGACATCTTGCCCGCACCTCCCTGGAGGCCGCAGGGAGCTGACCCTTGGTCATCAGTTGTTTGCTATAAATAGCATCCAACAAATCTATGAACCGTGGATCCAGTCCCACTGACTGGATGCGGGCCATGGGCAAAATCCCCGTCCTAATCGACGCACGGGGCGCATCTTCATCGGCCGTGGCCGAAACCACAGACGGGTCAACCCTGGCTAGCCACGCCAGAGCATCTGACCAATCTACCTCCGACGAAGACACCCCCGCAAACACGTCACCCGTTGACGTGCTCACGGGTCTGCCAGCCACGGCCTCCCGGCAAGGAGCAACGGCTGACACGCCAGGCACTCCGCTACCACACGGTTCCGCCGCCACCCCGTGAAACACTCCGGTCCATGGGGTAGGTCCGCACGTAAAACCGTACGGACCTGTAGCAGTCGCGGAACCATAGCCGGACACGGGCGCCAACGGCACCCCACGTCCGACTGCCGGACCAGGCGAGATAGGCGAGTACCACGTCTGGCCCGGCACACCCGTTCCCGTGACGGCTGGTGCCAAACCAAGCCGCACGGAACCGGTGCACGGTAACGGATTGGCCTCAGCCACAGGCGGAGCCGCTGACCTGGCTTGCGCCAAACCAGACAAATGGAGGCCGGTTCCGTCCAGGACGGAATCAACCTCCATATTCTCCACCTGCGGCTTCACGGGCCGCAGCAATCTCTCCTCCTCGGCTTCCTCGTCTTCAGACTCCGAAGAGTCGTCACTAGACGAGTCAACCGTGGAGCCGTCCTGGCGGACGGCTCCCACACCTGACGGACCGGCCACCGCTACTGGACCACCCAAAGGGAGCCGCAGAGAAACAGAACCCGTCTGGCTTCGGCCAGACGGGACTGCCAGGGGGCCGTACGAGACGGCCCCCTCGGTAACCAGTCCAGAATCCTGTCCGAGGACAGGATCCGTACCAGGCATGGGGAGAAACTGCCCCCCAACCTTTGGTAGCAGGGACGACACCAGCGTGGGCAGAACGCTATGCAGAAAACCCTGCATAGCCGGACCAAACCACGCCGGCGGTGCCATCTCCGCCACCTCCAGCTGGGGACATAGAGCACCCCCACCCGCCGAACCGGGCGCTCCACGATTTCCTATCGGACTGCCTGACCCCGCGTCAGACCCAGCCAAGTCCTTCTGGGCAAGGAACTTAACCATCATCTCAACGGACCACACTGCACAAACATTACACCTATGATCAATATTACACAGGGAACACCTAAAACAGGCATGGTCCTTGAACACGACACGGACAAACTTATGGCATTCCTCACATGATGGCGGGGCTGGCTTGGCCTATAACATAAGCACAAACCTACAATAAACAAGCGGAACGAGACCCGGATGGAAGGCAGACAATTAATTTTCAAATAATTTGACTCATAAATTAACTGTAACCCTCCCGCACCCCACCCCGCCACGTTACAACAACAATCGCATTGATTATGACGACAAGAACGAGGCGGGCATTAAACACACCCATAATAGATCCTCCAGGATGTGTAACGGCTCCAGGAATCATATCGCATAGCATTCGGGGTATATTTACTAATCAATATAAATTATACTCCTAACGAAAGCAGCACGATATGTGAAGAAAACAACAAAATGTATAACAAACTGCTGTATCACACAGTAAAACCGCAGACCACGCATTTACTCAAGAATTTTGAAACCACCGATCATTGCAAACCGATCGTGATCGCACGTAAACTTGATCATTCTAAAGTTTCCGGTACCATTTTTAGTATGCAGCACCCAGAACAAGATGCGCGAATTAATGAAAAATTTTCTTCACATAAACATCCGAGCGACCGGGTGTGACGTCACCCGCTCGGATCCTACGGAGAACGACGTCAGCCGATATTCGTGTTAGAAATACCGTAGCATAACACCTATTTTCATATCTGCCGATCGCCTGTTGGGGTTTAAAGAAGGCGATCATCTGGCATATATCGTTGTTAGCACACGTCCCAGACTCTATGGGGTCAGAAATTGGAACATGCGACACAACGAAATTTAGAGACCTAAGTCTTTTAACTATGGATAATAAAGAACGATACAACCTGGTTATCTTCGGCGGTATTCTCCATAGTATCCTTAGTTAATCCTTTCACGAACACACAAACTATCACAGATTAAAGACTTAGATTTTCTTTCACAAAAAAACACTAAAATCCTCAATGCAGAAAGCATGTATTGCTCTTGTTGCTATGCAAACAAGAATGAGCTCTATGGTAAACGGGTACTCGGCAGTTGGGAGCCGAGTACCCGGTTCCCAGGAGTCGGTAAAGCTTTCTAAGTCTATAATCCTAGAGCCGCTGTCAAGGCCAGCTGTATATCAGAAGTAACAGAATGGTGAGTATTGATCGAAGGAGAATGGTGGGTGGGTACGCATAAGCGTGCATCCCCCTCCAGCTTATCGCCAGAGCATCTGTATCGACGGCATTTGGATCTGGAATCGGCGAGACATAAGTCATGATTTGAGCATTTTCCCTTGTGGCGAACAAGTCCATGTTGGGTTTGCCCCAATGCTCGAAGATCCTTCGTAGAACTGGAGGGTTGAGGGACCATTCTGTCGGCAGAATTCTCTGTCTGCGAGACAAAGCATCCGCCAGAATGTTCAATCGCCCAGGAATGTGAGCTGCTTTCAAAACAACCGAGTAATTCCTGCACCATTGAATCAAGTGCCACACTTCGATTTAATTTCGGACCGCCTGACCCGCGTCAGACCCAGCCAAATCCTTCTGGGCAAGGAACTTCATCATCATATTTACGGGCCACACTGCACACACATTACACCTACTATCAAGGTTACATGAGGTACACCTAAAGCAGACATGGTCCTTAAACAGGACCCGGACGAACTTGTGGCACTCGTCACATGATGGCGGGGCTGGCTTGGCCTATAAATAAGCACAAACCTACAATAAGCAAGCGGAACGAGACAAATAAATTGACCATAAATTAACGGCAACCCTCCCGCACAGTAAAGATCGCATTGATTATGACGACAAGAACGAAGCGGCCATAAATACACCCATAAACTGATCCTCCAGGATGTATCACAGAACCAGGAATCATATCGCATAGCATTCGGGGTATATTTACCAATCAATATAAATTATACTCCTAACGAAAGCCAAAATGATATGTGAAGAAACAACAAAATGTAAACAAACTGCTGTAGCACACGGTAAAACTGCAGACCACACATCTTAATCAAGAATTTTGAAACCACCGATCATTGCAAACAGATCGTGATAACACGCAAAACTTGAACATTCCAAAGTTTTCTGGTACCATTTTAGTACGCAGCACCTAGAATAAGATGCGCGAATCAATGAACAAATTTTCTTCACATAAACATCCGAGCAACACGGGTGTGACGTCACCCGCTCGGATCTTACGGAGAACGACGTCAGCCGATGTTGGGGTTTAAAGAAGGCGATCATACGGCATATTTCGTTGTTAACACATGTCCCAGATTCTTTGGGGTTAGAAATTGGAACATGCGACACAGACAAAATTTAGCGACCTAAGTCTTTTAACTATGGAATAATAAGGAAATATACAACCTGGTTATCATCGGCGGTATCCATATTAATCCAAATATCCTTGCAGAAACGCACTAGCTATCACAAAAAGCACAGTTCACAAAAAGACTTTTTAATTCTTAATCTCTCCAACTGCTAAAAAGCGTGTATTGCTCTTGTTGCTATGCAAACAAGAATGAGCTCTATGGTAGGCTCCCAACTGCCGAGTACCCGGTTCCAAGGAGTCGGTAAAGCTTTCTAAGTATATAGTCCTAGAGCCAGCTGTCAGGGCCAGCTGTATATCAGAAGTAACAAAATGGTGAGTATTGATCGAAGGAGAAGTACAATTTCAATAAATAGAAGGCATATACATGCATAGGCTATATCTTGATTCTAACCCCTCCCATAGCTTTACTATGGGCTTTCGGTTTGCCACAAAATCTGGTTAAGACACTATAAATAAATAAAATGTTCAATGTCTACATTTTAATAAGTTCAGCTATACTTCTATGATTCTTTTTTCGCCATACGAAGAAAGCGGTAAAACTAAATAACAGAAATAAACTCGAGATTAGGGCTGTGTGGTTATCCAGATTTTGAACCGTCTCTGAATTTTAAGAATGACGGTTCGAAAACCGGTGACATAACTTGACAACCGTGTATGTTTAAAAATCTGGTTTTATAATAAATTTTTTAAGGATATATCATAATATATAACATTGATTGTATAAATTTGCTTTCATTTTATCTATTTGCGAAATAAAATCTGAAATAAAACCATACCTACGCAGTATCGTAACAAGAGAATGTTGCTAGATCGTATTGCTACATACGTTCAGAAATTATAATCTGCTAGCGTGTTATTAAATTCTATAATACACGCTTGAAAGCATATCATAATCGATCTAGTGTTTCTGATATCTATGTCTATTATGAATTCTGAACGGGACTCTAAACCCAGGACGTGATCTAACCTGCCAAAGTAAGTTGAGATCGAATTTGTCTAATAGCCCGGGCGATCAAGAGTAATTTCTTGTGAATGTTCAGGAGCTGGCTCGACGTATGTTGGACGATATAATTAACACTCGACGCAGGTCGATATACATTATTAGTGCCGGAAAACAACTTTCACAGCTTACAACGTATACAGTTTTAAACCAAGTCCTTCCAAATCATGTTTATGATCTATATTAAAATACGTATGAATTCCTTTTTCGCGGAAACTGTATGCTAGTAAATAGTATAATACAGCCGAGTTTGATTACACGTATCTGATTAATTAGATCGATAAATTTGATTTACTACGCAATGTATCTCTCTATGCCTTATCCTAGAGAGGGGGTATACGAATTGCTAATTGTCTAGGAATCTAATATATGACAGGTTGTGCAAGAACTCAAAATGACATATCACGATGAATTTAAAAGCGCAAAATCTAATGTTTTAAAACAATTTAAGTAATTATTTCACTATAGCCTCTAAAATTGCATCGGACACTATACATGTTGATACAGATTTAAGTCTACCACTAAAAACGTTCTATTTTCGTGGTATTGCGAATTATTTTCCCCACGAAAGCTCAAAATATTTTCAGCCAATAAACCGGATATCTGGTTAAAACCGGATTTATGGCCAACACCGTCACCGGTTGTGTTCTAACCAAAACCGCACCGCCCTACTCGAGATACCAGTTTTCGTGAAGGGTAAAAATAAGGATATACCCAAAGTGAATACCAGTCATTCCGTACCCAAACCAAACCGTACCGGTCAATCCGTACCTATCCTATTGGAGAATCCGTACCCTAGTTTTAGGTAATACGTACCCTAAATCTGGATATTCCGTACCATCGTAATGGTTAATCCGTACCATAAAGTGTACTGAACATAATTAAATGCCAGCAATGTCTTCCCATCCAATTATGTTGGAAATGTTATAAGTTATTTCTGATATGTATTGTAGATCGAATTGTTGTTAGATCGCTCAAAATCAATTAATAGCTAATTCAGTCTTGTCAACCATACCAGTTTCTGATTTTGCCAATTGGCAATTTCGTGTAAAAATTATCTCTGTAAATACTGAATATTATCTCCTAATATATAGGTAATGGATTCGCCTCTAACTTATTGGATAATCCGCACCAACCCCATTGGATATTCCGTTCCGGTTACGGAATATGCAATAGATGGGTACAAAATATCCAATAGGTTAGGTACGGATTTCCAAAATTAAGGTAAGGATTAACCAATATCAAGGTACGGAATGTCCAAAAATAGGGTACGGAATAACGGGTACAGATTGACTTCATACCCCCCCCCCATGTATATATATTTGGAGATATATATATATATATATATATATATATATATATATATACATATAACGTGGAGTATCCAGTTTCGGAGCCCTTTAAGTAGAAATTGTTAATAATTTAATAAATACCATATTTAAAAATAAAGTGGCTTAATTTGTTAGGGACTTTATCCCTTATCCAGCGCCAAGTTAGAAGAAAATCCACGAAAACGAAATATCAAAACACAGCGCCATTAGATGACGTACTTCAAAACAAACAAAAATGGCCCTTATTTCTGTTTTTAGACAATACAGCTACCATATTGAGCAAAAATGAACGTTCAAAATTGTCAGAATGGGGAAGTGTTTTATTGTCATTTTTTTGTTTTTCCTCGGGTGATGGTGGTGGACATTTTCCTCAGACTGGAGCTAGTTGTGAGGGCTTGATTAAAGCTTTAAATGGAAATATGCAAAAGATATTGTATAACATTATACTATGCGTATACTACTTGATTTTGATAATGTGCTAAGAACAGGCACTGCGCTGTTGACTACTGAACCACCCTGTCCAGTATGGATTTTGACATTGGTCACGTGGTATAAATAAAACAGATGACGGGAAGAATTTCCAATATTTGAAGAAAAAAAATTTACGTTTTTTATTTAAAATACAACGCTTTAAAGGCATATGATAAAAAGTAATAAGAAAATCGGCAATTTTTTACAAGCTAAAGATGATTTAGTGCGGACTCAACATTTTAATGTGAATTTTGAGGGGAACGCGGTAAGCGTTACCGATAATTACCGTACTGGTTGATTACAAAATTATGACATCATGAGAACTTGTGTTGTTACACAGGACATGCATACATAGTCTGTGAAAGCTAAACTTCTACTTTGGAGTTTGTATGTGTGTTAGAATCGATCTGTACGCATGGTGTAATCTGCTGGTATACTATGAACCCTGAATTAACAGAACCCCAAACATGCCAGCAGTTCTCAATCAAGCTAGTATCAATGTTTTTCTTTTATCTGTGTCTTCCTAAAAACTTAACAATATTATTCATGACCGCATTCCAATTGCTAGTTTATGCCTGACCCGTTAATGCCACCAAATACTTTTAGTAACTCACCCACAATTCTTATTTATTGCTATTTGACACTTCACCCATCTCATCCAGTGTATCCACTAGTTAGATGGTGTTATATACAATTAAATCGCGATAATAACCAATATTACAGCCAAATAGAGAAATCAATTCAGTCCTCCAAATGACCCCAATAACCTCCCTCTCTTCAGTAGTTCCCTTGCCTTATTTCCTCTCTGTCCATATTCCCACTAACCTGACCCATGCCCGCTAAATTCCCTTGCTCATCCTGTAGGAAACCTGATAAGAATAATCAGAGAGCACTACTATGTGACTTATGTAACACATGGATTCATCTAAGTTGCTCCAAATTAACAACATCTGACTATCGCAACCTCGAAGCTGACGACACCTGCTGGTGGTGTACCAACTGCAACAAGTCACTTTTCCCGTACAATCATTACAATGACAATACAGACTTCACACTGGCTGTTCTAAATCCATACTATAACCCTACTACCACTGAGGCTACTGACGACAAAAAAACCACTCTAAACCCATTCGAATTAATCCTATCCCAATTTAACCATGCTGACACTAGAAATGAGCTAAATATATCAGCACCAACCTGTGAATACATCCTCCCAAAAACATTCAATGACAACCTACTAGGAAACAAAGAAACCATAGCCTAGGAGACTAACTTGCGGTGTCGCTCAGGGGTCCATCCTTGGCCCTCTGCTGTTCCTCTTGTATATGAACGATCTGCCTAACATATGCAAACATGTCACTAATACTATTTGCTGATGACACCAATGCCTTTTACTCTGATGAAGACATAGCTACATTACATAAAAACGTAAATAAGGAAATGGAAGAAATTACTAACTGGTTTTCACTAAATAAATTATCACTAAATGTGGATAAAACAAACTATATGTTATTTTCAAAATCTAGAGAATTAATAAATAAAGAGGTTCCAAAATTGTACATTAGCGATAAGAAAATTGAAGAGGCCCCTTATGCAAAGTTCCTAGGAGTATATTTAGATAAAAAACTTGACCTGGGCCAAACAAATCGAAACAGCTACTGCAAAAGTAGCAAGAGGAATAGGTGTCATCCAAAGACTAAAACCATACATGACACAGGCCATGGTTAAAACACTGTACAGCACCTTGATCCTCCCGCACCTCACTTACTGCAATGCTGTTTGGACAAACACCTACAAACACAGAATATCCAAAATTCAGTCTCCAAAAAAAGAGCATCAAACTATTTTCTAGGCCAGCAGAGGGCCAAAACATGTTCAAAGCAGAAAAATTACTTACGCTCACCGACATAGGAAAATCTCAAATGCTAACTATTGTCAAAGACTTCCACCACGACACTTTACCCAAATCAATAGCCCCCTTCTTTATAAACAATATTAACATCCACCAACATAACACTAGAAGCAGACATAAACTACATGAGCAATACACGGACAGACATAGGAAAACACTGAATATCATTTGCAGCCAGTAAACTATGGAACAACACAAAACAGGAAACACAAAGAAAAATCTATCAACAAAATTGTGCAAGAAAACAATAAAAAAACTACTTGATTAACACATACTAGTATTATCTAACTCATGCAGTACAGCTAAAAAATGGCCCGATCCGTCTACAACACAAGGTAAAAAATGCTGTTTTATACTCGTGCATAATTGGATCCTAAGACATTGCTGTCTAATAGGACAGCGATGTCTATCGGTCCAAATAATTTTAAAGTATTTGACAGAAAATTTGTTCTATCTATATAACATGCTTCTTTTCTTGTTTTGAAAAAACTATTGACCTGCTACTAATACTGATGCTACTTCTGCTGCTACTACTGCTACTAGCACTTCTACTACATGTATTACTGCTACTACTACTACAATTATGACTAGATGCTTGCTATTATATCCAATAATAATTTCAATTACCATGGTAACAAACTACAGGACGAGCAGGAGAATGAGCACCCCTCCCCTCCATCCCCCGTCCCCTGTCCAAGGATGCTCCCCATTATGCAGCATCCTGTAAACAGTATATCATCGTTATAAGTAAAAGTACCCTCCCCCAAAAATATCTAAATGTTTATTGTTGTATCTATAATCATAGACATCCATGTATATTATTGAACTTGGCTAAGTTCTGTGCTTGTCTGTTACGTAACTGTCTTGTCCTTATTTACTACCCATATGTATCGCAAAATAATAATAATAATAATAACCCAAGTGACTAACTCTTTCATACACCCTGCTGTTACAGTATTATATGTTGGTTCGCGGACTGAGAGGCCCACTCCTGGAGTTTTTCTTTTCACTGTAATGACTGACTAGATAATTGACGGTGGTGACCTGGTGGTGGGGGGGGGGGGGGGTGTTGGAGTGGGAGGGTGTGGGGAGCGGTCGTCTCCTCTTGACCCGCGAATTGACATATTTCCTTTTTGAAATTTAAACTGTTTATGTGGATCACGGGTCAAAGGGTTAATAAGGAAGTAGTAAATCTAATGTCTGAATTTATAATTGTTTGTGTAAGTACTATCTTGTTTAATTTATATACATATACATATCCTCTTCTGCTGGTTAGGCTAGTAAGCCTGTAACAGATTTTCACTTTCTTCTTGAACCTGGGTTTCATTAACCTGTTTAACTGATTGGGTGCGGATGGGTGAGATCGGGAACTGAATTGTGTAGAGGTTCTCTCGGTAGTGCTTATCAATCCTTCCTTTGAAGGCGTTGAGTGTTGGAGCTGTCACTATGTGATCAGGTAGGCTATTCCAATGCTTGTTCACTCGTATGCTAAAGAACCTCTTTCTGGTATCACTGCAGAAGCGTTGTTTGGTGAGCTTGTAACTGTTACCTCTTGTGCGATCACCTGCGTCTGATGGCAGTAGATGCTCCCGATTGACGTCGTACATATTATGCGTGTATTTGAAAGCCTCGATAAGGTCTCCGCGAAGCCGCCTATATACTAGACTTGGTAGTTTGAGTGTTCTGAGTCTATCTTCATATGGTAAATCACTTAGCCCTGGGATCATCTTTGTCGCTGGACGTTTTCAAGTAACAGCACGTCTTTTTTGTACAGTGGAGACCATACCACGTTTCCATATTCTAGGTGGGGTCGTACAAGGCTTTTGAAGAGCAGTACGAATGTGACAGGATCTAGGAAGTCGAACGACCTTCTAATCATCCCAACGATTTTATTGGCTTTGTTTACTGCTGTCTCTGCATGGCTGTTAAACTTCAGTCTATTGTCAACAAAAACGCCCAGATCTTTTTCACAAATTGTTTCGCCAAGTGTTATGCTTTGACCATTTTCATTCATGCTGTAAGGCTGTTTCTTATTGCATCTACCCAAGTGCATGGTTTTGCACTTGGATGCGTTAAAGCGTAGTTGCCAAGTCTTTTAGATTGTTGAGATCTGTCTGTAGCTGCCGATGGTCCTCTTCTGAAGCTATCTTTGAGTAGAGCTTAGTATCATCTGCAAAGACAGAGCTTTATCATACTGCTTACTACTTCGGCATGTATATATGTGTGTAAGGTGTCTGCCATAACAATAGGCACTGCCTTAGGCGGACAACCTGTTATGATTCGTGAATACATTTATCTTGGAATTATTGAATAAATAATCTTGAATCTTGTACACCGAAAACGGATACTCTACGATATATATTACCAACGGCGGAGCACCAGACGCCAAATTTTAA
>JAVVLW010001714.1:0-93000 GCA_034401795.1 Chaetoderma sp. LZ-2023a
GCAATACTGCTTGCCAAAGTGATGTACCCTCTACACTGACCACCTATATTAAGAGACCACTATATTTAATGAGCGCCTATATAAATTGTCAACATTGACCACTTGTATTAACACACCACCGTAGTAATTTTCATAAATTGAATCACAGCTCGAATATTAACCCTTCTTAAGATGTAGTTTGTGACCCGGCATAGTGAGTGACGGGTTTATGGTCAGGAAAATCTATATATTTGCTTAGTCATTGTTTATTTCCTGGCTACGAGAAGAAGAGTATTTATGAAAATTTACCACCGAGCCAGTCATTCCAGTGGAAATTTTTCAAAAAGTGAGTCATCTCTTAGCTTGTAAATGAGAATTCTTTTAGACGACTTCAGATTCCCTTAATTGTGAAAAAATTTCTTATAATTAATCCGTTGTGTACCGTTATCACCAGACACGTGCGCCTTTCATAGATCACCGACTACTAGTAAGCAAGGTTTTCCTTACAAGTAACCACTACAAAGGCATGGCGTCTGGATGAATGAGCGAACCTTGGTTCCAGAATATCACCATACATCCACATGATTATGATTACATTAATTTTCGTCTCTAACGCGCATTTAACATATTTGCTTTTTGAATGTCCATTTGCAGGCCAAGTGATTAAGACTAATTTTGAAAATTTACCACTGGAATGACTAGCCCGGTTATCGGGCCAGTCACTCCAGTTGTCAATTTTCAAAATTAGTCTTAATCACTTGGCCTGCAAATGGGCATTTCGTCACAAAAGGATGACGCCACAATCATTACGTCACATAAGGTACCAAATATACTACATGTGTAGTTTTCTGGGAAAATGATAATGGACCTTTCCATTTTTAGCCATTCTCCGCCCATCACTAGCTAAGCTCCACCCACACCTTGCCGTGTTGGGATTGATCGATCCCCGAATGCCCTAGCTATCAATTTCCTGAAAACTATACATGCATGCAACAGCTTTCCAAAATGCATATAGTTTGGGTCTCCGTTAAACAAGTCCCATTTACCCCGTGGTCCACTAAGACACTGTAATATTCCTACAACGAACCACCATATCATTGAGTGATAGTAGTTGCTGTTTCTGACCAATGAATCAATTGTGACAGCTCCAAATAAGATTTTGGCGCTAAGACAATCCCCGCTAAAACGTAAAATAACAGGCAACATAATTACAGGAAGCCACGTCGCTAATGGGCAGGCGCTATAACAACAGAATGAATACAGTACTTACAACAATGGCACGGAAATGTCTCTCTTTGAGCCAATCAGAAAGCGTGTTATGTCCGGTTAGATTTCCACGTAGTATTGGCTTTAGATACTAGATCAGTCTGTATTTGACCACAGAGTCTTTCATACTTACTTCTACTCTGTTTTGTCAGTCGAAATTTTGTTTCTAAAAATTTGAATATCTGAAATTAATTCAAAATTTTCGCCATTTGTTATCTTCATAGTCATCATACGATAAGTGCACTTAGTTTGCGCTCATATTCATCCTAGGCTATTTAAATTTGTATATGCCTATAACTAAATTCGGACGTAGCCAAATAAGCTTTCTTAGCGCATGATTGAATACCTGATGATGAAAGAATACGATGTCAAATATTCTTTCCTTTTTAACTTTAAAACATTGTTGAACTGTTGGAATATTTATTTTTAAAAACATCTGATAATTTGAGATTATGTCGTGTATAGAAAGATCGTCCTCAGTACAACTCGCCCTACTTCTAACTCGTCCTAGGTCAACTCGTCCAATTAGTGTTCGTATGCGAATATATGTGGTTATATTATATTATTCGGGATTATAGAGCATATATTATGTGATTAATACAATGCTATTTGATAATCACATAATATCAGTGCTCTGTTATCCCGAATGATATAACATAACTACGTATATTCATATATACATTATCTGGGACGAGTTGACCTAGGACGAGTTAGAAGTAGGGCGAGTTGTACTTAGGACGGGATGTATTTAGGACGAGTTGACTGGATACCAGTAAGATGGGAAATAAAACTAGCGATTAATGACAGACCGTCACCCAAACGATGATTGGTCCAAAATGATGCGCACGCGTACTTTTTATTATCGATAATACTGAACACAGGCCGTACAGGCCTCTATATTCAGGTGCATGAGTGACTCTAGGTTTTGAAATGGTTACTTCATGGTGACGGTGCCTCGGAGTTAAATTTAATTTGTCCATTGTCCCAGTATTTATCCAGTCGGTTTTTAAAGCTTTGAATGGTCGGGGCATTAACGATATGGTCAGTTAGGTTATTCCATACTTTTGCTATTCTGTAATAAAATGAAAACTTGGATATATTATATTTAGCTCGCTGGATAAATAATTTTTTACTATGACCCCTGTTACTATTTCTTGAAGCAAATTTTAATGTTGGTACTGTGTCTGGATCATAGGTATTCAAAACCTTATATGTTTCAACCATGTCCCCTCTCAGACGTCTGTATGTGAGTGTGGGGAGGTTTAGAGAACACAACCTATGCTCATAACTGAGATTGCGAAATCCAGGGACAATCTTTGTTGCACGCCTCTGCACATTTTCCACAGAGTGTGTATGTTTTTTAAGGTGTGGGTTCCATACTGCATGTGCAAATTCAATGTGGGGGCGCACAAAAGCTTTATATAATAGCAAAAAGTTTTCTCTATCCAAGTATTTGTAGGTTCGTCTAATGAGGCCCATGATACTGTTGGCTTTGTTGATTTTATTTTGAATGTGGTGATCAAAGGAGAGAGCCGAGTCAAAGATGACTCCGAGATCGTTTTCGTTGTCCACATGGGATAGAGTATGGCTAGCATTATCACATTCAAGTTTATATTGGAAATTCTGTTTTGTACCTCTACCAATGGATAATACATTACATTTATCAGGGTGGAATTTTAACATCCATGTTTTTGACCACATTTCTAGGCTTGTCAGATCTGATTGCAGGTCATCACAATCAGATTGTTTTGTAATATGCTTAAAAATCTTGGTGTCATCTGCATAAAGATATAGACTGGATGTTTGTATTAGTTCAGGCATGTCATTTATGTAGATCACAAACAGAAGGGGGCCGAGCACACTGCCCTGCGGTATGCCACTAGTCACGGCTGCCCATTGAGAGTATGAGTCGTTTATACGTACTCGTTGACGCCTACCCACCAGGAAGGATGTAATCCACCCCAGGGTTGGTTCTGTAATGCAATAACTTGCTAGTTTGTTAATCAAACGGATGTGAGGCACGGTATCAAATGCCTTAGCAAAATCCATATAGATAATTTCCACAGTGCCTCCCTTCTCTAGCATATTAATCCATTCATCTAGGACATTTATTAATTGGAGCATGGTTGATCGTCCAGTAAGAAATCCATATTGATTCTTACTAAAAAGTTTATTTGATTTCATATGGCTCATTATTTGCTCTCTAATAATGGATTCCATAACCTTGCAAGCTACACAGGTGAGACTTATGGGTCTATAATTACTTGCAAGTTTGGGGCTGCCTTTCTTTTTAAAAATTGCTGTTACATGGGCCTCCTTCCAATCTCCTGGTACAGATCTTGTTCTTAATGACGTCGAGTATATGATTGACAAAGGTTTGGCTACAGAGATGGATAGTTCTTTAAGAACTCGGGGATGTATCCTATCAGGTCCTGCGGATTTAGAGGTTTTTAATTTGGCGAGGTGGGCTAAAACTTGTGCCTCAGTTACTTGTGCCTCTGTGTTTTTAAATGGGATGTTAATAGGTCTAACTGGAATGTTTGGCAGGTTGTTGGTTGGTTCATCAGTGAAAATGGTTGAAAAGTGACATGATAGAACCTCAGCTTTTTCTATGTCAGTTTCTGTGCATTGAGGTTTATCTGGGTCTATCAGCAGTGGAGAAGTACCAGGTTTCGTTTTAATTTTAGATTTGGCATACATCCAGAATTGCTTAGGGTTTGATTTGGCTGCTTTTGCTATATTTCTTTCATAATTTTTATGCATTTTGTTAGTCAGAGATTTGACTTTGTTCCGTTGCCTGTTATACTTTATTTTATTTTCGTTTGATCGGTTTGTAAGGAATCTTTCCCAGCATCTGTGTTTTTTCCTAATTTGACCTACAGTATTGTAGTCTAATGGGATGTCACCTTTCTTAGTCCAGTTAGGTTTATCTTTAAAGGTATGTGATGGGACATGTCGATTTATCATGTTATTTAGCATCTGTTTAAAAATTGACCATTGCTGATTAGCATCATCTGGGCAATCATAAAATTTATTTGTCCAGTTTATATTTATGAGGTTGTTATTCATTTCTTTATAGTTTCCTTTGTCTAGAAAATTTTTTTTCTTCACAGGTTTTCCTGCCAGATAAGAATGTAAATGGAATGTGATAATAGAATGGTCACTTTTACCGAGTGGGCTCAGGTAATCTAAATCTGATATCATTTCTTCTTAATCCGTGATTATACAACTTTAAAAAAAATTCATCTAGACTCAGACGCTTGCCTCGTTTTCAGGCTGTTTATACTTGACAGGCGTGAGTCTAGACCCTAGCCTTGGGAACTAGCATATAAACGCCTTAAATATTACAACACACACACACGTTTATACTTGAGATTCTCTACGACCGTTGCGTACGCTGTGTAAGCTGATATGTCTACTATGTTATAGCAAAGGGCGCTATGATTTATACAAGAGAGTTTGAGATAATTACGCTAAAAACAATTTGATTGAAAGTTATGTTATTTCTAGCTGTTATAACGTACGATGCTACTATTAGTAGAAGAAAGGCTGAGCTAAATATGTGGACAACAATTTGATCGAAAGTTGTTGCTGCCGTGGGCATCAACGTCTTTAAGTCAAATTGTTTTCAAAATATTCACCACAATGTAGGCTATATTGTATATGCACGGGTGGGTAATCTCTCGGATGGTTCCTAGTGGGTTGAGTGGGGCGCATGTGGGGAAAATTTTAATATCTAGATGCTCTCGGACACAGATGCTGTAATCCGCACAAAAAGGATGAACATGGATGACCTATTCAATTTTAGTTATATTTCATAAATTTAGCTCTAGCCTATCTGACCAAGCCATTGTCGCCACAGGATGTTTTGATGTTTATATAATCCTAAATGCCAACTCACCCCACCACCACCCCACCCCCTCACACAATCTAACAATATAACCTGCACAAAGTGTCTCCTACAAATTTCGAGTGGTTAGTTAAATTTGAAATTTTATCCAGCGATTTGGATATTAAATTTAATGAATTAAAACTTTATTATTTCATCGCTATATACCCTCACCCTTTAAGTGGAAGAGGGCATTGCGGTTCTTTGTGTGTGTGCGTGCGTGCGCGCGCATGCGTGCGTGCATGCGTGGGCTTGTAGGCTTATGCATGTGTGCGTGAGTGTGTGCGTGTGTGGTGTGTGTGTGTGTGTGTGTGTGTGTGTGTGTGTGTGTGTGTGTGTGTGTGTGTGTGTGTGTGTGTGTGTGTGTTTGGAGTTGTATCTAAAAAACTACTGGTCAGAATTTACTAAAATCTTCACAAGATGAAGGAACTGAACTTGCCGTGCAAGAGGATTTCTAGGATTTCCAAACTCCAGGCCATTATCGAGATAAAGGAACTAGATCGGAAAATATTCTGGATCTGTGCATATCTTACCTGGCTGGATTTAGGACCGCTGATGCTCTATATAACTATGACAATGGATGGGCCCCCGAGAAAATTTAAAAATTAGGTTCTCTAAGACGCCATTTGCCGAATTTCTGAGAGATAATTAACGTATAGCACTATGGGGCCATATCAGTATACGGTCATTGACATTGTCATTGTAACTTACAATAATTTCAACCTGGCAAGGTGATGAAATTCTATTGATTATAAATTACCAGGCAAACAACGTCTGATTAGAATCTTGCATTTTCTTTTTAAATAGATATAATCTATGGATATTTATATATATTTTGAAAATAACTTGCTGCCTTCTAATCAAAGGCTGTTGGCTGGTAGTTTAAGTGTGTGTTGTGTTGCACTTTGTTATAACATTAAACTTGAGATTGCTATATTCACATATACATACGAGGATTTGTAAAATCATACCTCAACCCAAAATGGCAGGGTCTGGGCACTGACATGCTGTCTCCCTGGCGCCATGCGATTGTATATCTTTACAAAAGTCGATTTTATTAACAGTGTGTGTTGTGTTGCACTTTATTATAACAAGAAACTTGAGATTGCTATATTCACATATACATACGAGGATTTGTAATATCATAATACAGCCGAAAATGGACATGGTCTGGGCACCAACATGCTGTCTCCCTGGCGCCATGTGAAGTTATATCTTTACAAAAGTTGATTTTATTAACAATGTGTGTTGTGTTGCACTTTATTTTAACAAGAAACAGGGGATTGCTATGTTCACATATACGTACGAGGATTTGTAAAAGCATGTCATAGCCCAAAATGGCACAGTCTGGGCACTGACACGCTGTCTCCCTGGCGCCATGTGATGTTATATCTTTACAAAAGTTGATTTTATTAACAATGTGTGTTGTGTTGCACTTTATTATAACATGAAACTTGAGATTGCTATATTCACATATACATACGAGGATTTGTAAAATCATACCTCAACCCAAAATGGCAGGGTCTGGGCACTGACATGCTGTCTCCCTGGCGCCATGTGATGTTATATCTTTACAAAAGTTGATTTTATTAACAGTGTGTGTTGTGTTGCACTTTATTATAACATGAAACTTGAGATTGCTATATTTATATATACATACGAGGATTTGTAAAATCATACCACAGCCCAAAATAGACAGGGTCTGGGCACTGACATGCTGTCTCCCTGGCGCCATGCGATTGTATATCTTTACAAAAGTTTATTTTATTAACAGTGTGTGTTGTGTTGCACTTTATTATAACATGAAACTTGAGATTGCTACATTCACCTATACGTACGAGGATTTGTAAAAGCATGTCATAGCCCAAAATGGCAGGGTCTGGGCACTGACATGCTGTCTCCCTGGCGCCATGTGAAGGTATATCTTTACAAAAGTTGATTTTATTAGCAATGTGTGTTGTGTTGCACTTTATTTTGACAAGAAACAGGGGATTGCTATGTTCACATATACATACGAGGATTTGTAAAATCATACCGTAGCCCAAAATAGGCATGGTCTGGGCACTGACACGCTGTCTCCATGGCGCCATGTGATGTTATATCTTTACAAAAGTGATTTTTATTAACAATGTGTGTTGTGTTGCACTTTATTTTGACAAGAAACAGGGGATTGCTATGTTTACATATACATACGAGGATTTGTAATATCATAATACAGCCGAAAATGGCAGGGTCTGGGCACCAACATGCTGTCTCCCTGGCGCCATGTGAAGTTATATCTTTACAAAAGTTGATTTTATTAACAATGTGTGTTGTGTTGCACTTTATTTTAACAAGAAACAGGGGATTGCTATGTTCACATATACGTACGAGGATTTGTAAAATCATACCATAGCCCAAAATAGACATGGTCTGGGCACTGGCACCCTGTCTCCCTGGCGCCTTGTGATGGTATATTTTTACAAAAGTTGATTTTATTAACAGTGTGTGTTGCGTTGCACTTTATTATAACATGAAACTTGAGATTACTACATTCACCTATACGTACGAGGATTTGTAAAAGCATGTCATAGCCCAAAATGGCAGGGTCTGGGCACTGACATGCTGTCTCCCTAGCGCCATGTGAAGTTATATCTTCACAAAAGTTGATTTTATTAACAATGTGTGTTGTGTTGCACTTTATTTTGACAAGAAACAGGGCATTGCTATGTTCACATATACATACGAGGATTTGTAAAATCATGCCACTGCCCAAAATAGACAGGGTCTGGGCACTGACATGCTGTCTCCCTGGCGCCATGTGATGTTATATCTTTACAAAAGTGATTTTTATTAACAATGTGTGTTGTGTTGCACTTTATTTTGACAAGAAACAGGGGATTGCTATGTTTACATATACATACGAGGATTTGTAAAATCATACCACTGACCAAAATAGACATGGTCTGGGCACTGACATGCTGTCTCCCTGGCGCCATGTGATGTTATATCTTTACAAAAGTTGATTTTATTAACAATGTGTGTTGTGTTGCACTTTATTTTAACAAGAAACAGGGGATTGCTATGTTCACATATACATACGAGGATTTGTAAAATCATACCACAGCCCAAAATAGACATGGTCTGGGCACTGACACGCTGTCTCCCTGGCGCCATGTGATGTTGTATCTTTACAAACAATGATTTTATTAACAGTGTGTGTGGTGTTGCACTTTATTATAACATGAAACTTTAGATTGCTATATTCACATATACATACAAGGATTTGTAAAATCATACCTCAACCCAAAATGGCAGGGTCTGGGCACTGACATGCTGTCTCCCTGGCGCCATGTGATGTTATATCTTTACAAAAGCTGATTTTATTGACAGTGTGTGTTGTGTTGCACTTTATTTAACAAGAAACAGGGGATTGCTATGTTCACATATACGTACGAGGATTTGTAATATCATACCACAGCCCAAAATGGACAGGGTCTGGGCACTGACATGCTGTCTCCCTGGCGCCATGTGAAGGTATATCTTTACAAAAGTTCATTTTATCGACAGTGTGTGTTGTGTTGCACTTTATTTTGACAAGAAACAGGGGATTGCTATATTCACATATACATACGAAGATTTGTAAAATCATACCACAGCCCAAAATAGACAGGGTCTGGGCACTGACATGCTGTCTCCCTGGCGCCATGCGATTGTATATCTTTACAAAAGTTGATTTTATTAACAGCGTGTGTTGTGTTGCACTTTATTATAACATGAAACTTGAGATTCCTATGTTCACATATACATACGAGGATTTGTAATATCATAATACAGCCGAAAATGGACATGGTCTGGGCACTGACACGCTGTCTCCCTGGCGCCATGTGATGGTATATCTTTACAAAAGTTCATTTTATCGACAGTGTGTGTTGTATTGCACTTTATTTTGACAAGAAACAGGGGATTGCTATGTTCACATATACATACGAGGATTTGTAAAATCATACCGTAGCCCAAAATAGACATGGTCTGGGCACTGACACGCTGTCTCCACGGCGCCATGTGATGTTATATCTTTACAAACAATGATTTTATTAACAGTGTGTGTTGTGTTGCACTTTATTATAACATGAAACTTGAGATTGCTATGTTCACATATACATACGAGGATGTGTAATATCATAATACAGCCCAAAATGGCAGGGTCTGGGCACCGACATGCTGTCTCTCTGACGCCGTGTCACTGTATATCTTTGCAAAATTTGATTTTATTAACTGTATTTGTTGTGTTGCACTCGTTTATAGCTTAAAACAAGGGATTGCTACAATCACCTATAGGTACGAGGATTTGTAAAATCATACCACCGCCCAAAATAGACAGGGTCTGGGCACTGACACACTGTCTCCCGGGCGCCATTCGATCTTATATCTTTACAAAAGTTGATTTTATTAACAGTGTGTGTTATGTTGCACTATATTTTAACAAGAAACAGGGGATTGCTATGTTCACATATACATACGAGGATTTGTAAAATCATACCACAGTCCAAAATAGACAGGGTCTGGGCACTGACATGCTGTCTCCCTGGCGCCATGTGATGGTATATCTTTACAAAAGTTCATTTTATTGACAGTGTGTGTTGTATTGCACTTTATTTTAACAAGAAACAGGGGATTGCTTTGATCACATATACGTACGAGGATTTGTAATATCATACCACAGCCCAAAATGGACTGGGTCTGGGCACTGACATGCTGTCTCTCTGACGCCATGTCAGTGTATATCTTTACAAAAGTTCATTTTATTGACAGTGTGTGTTGTATTGCACTTTATTATAACATGAAACTTGAGATTGCTATGTTCACATATACATACGAGGATTTGTAATATCATAATACAGCCCAAAATGGACAGGGTCTGGGCACCGACATGCTGTCTCTCTGACGCCGTGTCACTGTATATCTTTGCAAAATTTGATTTTATTAACTGTATTTGTTGTGTTGCACTCGTTTATAGCTTAAAACAAGGGATTGCTACAATCACCTATAGGTACGAGGATTTGTAATATCATACCACAGCCCAAAATGGACTGGGTCTGGGCACTGACATGCTGTCTCTCTGACGCCATGTCAGTGTATAGCTCTTTAGTAGTTGATTTTATTAACTGTGTTTGTTGTTTTGCACTCGATTATAGCTTAAAACAAGGGATTGCTACATTCACCTATACGTACAAGGATTTGTAAAAGCATGCCATAGCCCAAAATAGACAGGGTCTGGGCACTGACATGCTGTCTCCCTGGCGCCATGTGATGTTATATCTTTACAAAAGTTGATTTTATTAACAATGTGTGTTGTGTTGCACTTTATTTTAACAAGAAACAGGGGATTGCTATGTTCACATATACGTACGAGGATTTGTAATATCATAATACAGCCCAAAATGGCAGGATCTGGGCACCGACATGCTGTCTCTCTGACGCCGTGTCACTGTATATCTTTGCAAAATTTGATTTTATTAACTGTATTTGTTGTGTTGCACTCGTTTATAGCTTAAAACAAGGGATTGCTACAATCACCTATAGGTACGAGGATTTGTAAAATCATACCACAGCCCATAATAGACAGGGTCTGGGCACTGACACACTGTCTCCCTGGCGCCATGCGATCGTATATCTTTACAAAAGTTGATTTTATTAACAGTGTGTGTTATGTTGCACTATATTTTAACAAGAAACAGGGGATTGCTATGTTCACATATACATACGAGGATTTGTAAAATCATACCACAGTCCAAAATAGACATGGTCTGGGCACTGACACGCTGTCTCCCTGGCGCCATGTGATAGTATATCTTTACAAAAGTTCATTTTATTGACAGTGTGTCTTGTATTGCACTTTACTTTAACAGGAAACAGGGGATTGCTTTGATCACATATACGTACGAGGATTTGTAATATCATACCACAGTCCAAAATGGACTGGGTCTGGGCACTGACATGCTGTCTCTCTGACGCCATGTCAGTGTATAGCTCTTTAGTAGTTGATTTTATTAACTGTGTTTGTTGTTTTGCACTCGATTATAGCTTAAAACAAGGGATTGCTACATTCACCTATACGTACAAGGATTTGTAAAAGCATGCCATAGCCCAAAATGGCAGGGTCTGGGCACTGTCATGCTGTCTCCCTGGCGCCATGTGATGTTATATCTTTACAAAAGTTGATTTTATTAACAATGTGTGTTGTGTTGCACTTTATTTTAACAAGAAACAGGGGATTGCTATGTTCACATATACGTACGAGGATTTGTAATATCATACCACAGCCCAAAATGGACTGGGTCTGGGCACTGACATGCTGTCTCTCTGACGCCATGTCACTGTATATCTCTGCAAAAGTTGATTTTATTAACAGTGTGTGTTGTGTTGCACTTTATTTTAACATGAAACTTGAGATTGCTACATTCACCTATACGTACGAGGATTTGTAAAAGCATGTCATAGGCCAAAATGGCAGGGTCTGGGCACTGACATGCTGTCTCCTTGGCGCCATCTGAAGGTATATCTTTACAAAAGTTGATTTTATTAACAATGTGTGTTGTGTTGCACTTTATTTTGACAAGAAACAGGGGGTTGCTATATTCACATATACATACGACGATTTGTAAAATCATACCACAGCCCAAAATAGACATGGTCTGGGCACAGACATGCTGTCTCCCTGGCGCCATGCGATTGTATATCTTTACAAAAGTTGATTTTATTAACAGTGTGTGTTGTGTTGCACTTTATTATAACATGAAACTTGAGATTGCTACATTCACCTATACGTACGAGGATTTGTAAAAGCATGTCATAGCCAAAAATGGCAGGATCTGGGCACTGACATGCTGTCTCCCTGGCGCCATGTGAAGGTATATCTTTACAAAAGTTGATTTTATTAACAATGTGTGTTGTGTTGCACTTTATTTTGACAAGATACAGGGGATTGCTATGTTCATATATATATACGAGGATTTGTAAAATCATACCGTAGCCCAAAATAGACATGGTCTGGGCACTGACAAGCTGTCTCCCTGGCGCCATGTGATGTTATATCTTTACAAACAATGATTTTATTAACAGTGTATGTTGTGTTGCACTTTATTATAACATGAAACTTGAGATTGCTATGTTCACATATACATACGAGGATTTGTAATATCATAATACAGCCCAAAATGGACAGGGTCTGGGCACCGACATGCTGTTTCGCTGACGCCATGTCACTGTATATTTTTGCAAAATTTGATTTTATTAACTGTATTTGTTGTGTTGCACTCGATTATAGCTTAAAACAAGGGATTGCTACAATCACCTACATGTACGAGGATTTGTAAAATCATACCACAGCCCAAAATAGACAGGGTCTGGGCACGGACACACTGTCTCCCTGGCACCATGCGATCTTTTATCTTTACAAAAGTTGATTTTCTTAACAGTGTGTGTTATGTTGCACTATATTTTAACAAGAAACAGGGGATTGCTATGTTCACATATACATACGAGGATTTGTAAAATCATACCACAGCCCAAAATAGACATGGTCTGGGCACAGACATGCTGTCTCCCTGGCGCCATGTGATGTTATATCTTTACAAAAGTTGACTTTATTAACAATGTGTGTTGTGTTGTACTTTATTTTGACAAGAAACAGAGGATTGCGATATTCACATATACATACGAGGATTTGTAATATCATACCACAACCCAAAATAGACATGGTCTGGGCACTGACATGCTGTCTCCCTGGCGCTATGCGATTGTATATCTTTACAAAAGTTGATTTTATTAACAGTGTGTGTTGTGTTGGCTTTATTATAACATGAAACTTGAGATTGTTACATTCACCTATACGTACGAGGATTTGTAAAAGCATGTCATAGCCCAAAATGGCAGGGTCTGGGCACTGACATGCTGTCTCCCTGGCGCCATGTGAAGGTATATCTTTACAAAAGTTGATTTTATTAACAATGTGTGTTGTGTTGCACTTTATTTTGACAAGAAACAGGGGATTGCTATGTTCACATATACATACGAGGATTTGTAAAATCATACCACAGTCCAAAATAGACATGGTCTGGGCACTGACACGCTGTCTCCCTGGCGCCATGTGATGTTATATCTTTACAAACAATGATTTTATTAACAGTGTGTGTTATGTTGCACTTTATTATAACATGAAACTTGAGATTGCTATGTTCACATATACATACGAGAATTTGTAATATCATAATACAGCCCAAAATCGACAGGGTCTGGGCACCGACATGCTGTCTCTCTGACGCCATGTCACTGTATATCTTTGCAAAATTTGATTTTATTAACTGTATTTGTTGTGTTGCACACGATTATAGCTTAAAACAAGGGATTTCTACAATCACATATATGTACGAGGATTTGTAAAATCATACCACAGCCCAAAATAGACATGGTGTGTGCACGGACACACTGTCTCCCTGGCGCCATGCGATCTTATATCTTTACAAAAGTTGATTTTATTAGCCGTGTGTATTGTGTTGGCTTTATTATAACATGAAACTTGAGATTGCTACATTCACCTATACGTACGAGGATTTGTAAAAGCATGTCATAGCCCAAAATGGCAGGGTCTGGGCACCGACATGCTGTCTCCCTGGCGCCATGTGATGGTATATTTTTGCAAAATTTGATTTTATTAACTGTATTTGTTGTGTTGCAAACGATTATAGATTAAAACAAGGGATTGCTACAATCAATCACCTATATGTACGAGGATTTGTAAAATCATACCACAGCCCAAAATAGACAGGGTCTGGGCACGGACACACTGTCTCCCTGGCGCCATGCGATCTTATATCTTTACAAAAGTTGATTTTATTAACAATGTGTGTTGTGTTGCACTTTATATTAACAAGAAACAGGGGATTGCTATGTTCACATATACATACGAGGATTTGTAAAATCATACCATAGCCCAAAATAGACATGGTCTGGGCACTGACACGCTGTCTCCCTGGCGCCATGTGATGGTATATTTTTACAAAAGTTCATTTGATTGACAGTGTGTGTTCTATTGCACTTTATTTTAACAAGAAACAGGGGATTGCTTTGATCACATATACGTACGAGGATTTGTAATATCACACCACAGCCCAAAATGGACTGGGTCTGGGCACTGACATGCTGTCTCCCTGGCGCCATGTGAAGTTATATCTTTACAAAAGTTGATTTTATTAACAATATGTGTTGTGTTGCACTTTATTTTAACAAGAAACAGGGGATTGCTATGTTCACATATACGTACGAGGATTTGTAATATCATACCACAGCCCAAAATGGACTGGGTCTGGGCACTGGCATGCTGTCTCTCTGACGCCATGTCACTGTATATCTCTGCAAAAGTTGATTTTATTAACAGTGTGTGTTGTGTTGCACTTTATTATAACATGAAACTTGAGATTGCTACATTCACCTATACGTACGAGGATTTGTAAAAGCATGTCATAGCCCAAAATAGACAGGGTCTGGACACGGACACACTGTCTCCCTGGCGCCATGCGATCTTATATCTTTACAAAAGTTGATTTTCTTAACAGTGTGTGTTATGTTGCACTATATTTTAACAAGAAACAGGGGATTGCTATGTTCACACATACATACGAGGATTTGTAAAGTCATAATACAGACCAAAATAGACAGGGTCTGGGCATTGACATGCTGTCTCCCTGGCGCCATGTGATGTTATATCTTTACAAAAGTTGATTTTATTAACAATGTGTGTTGTATTGCACTTTATTTTAACAAGAAACAGGGGATTGCTTTGATCACATATACGTACGAGGATTTGTAATATCATACCTCAGCCCAAAATGGACTGGGTCTGGGCACTGACATGCTGTCTCTCTGACGCCATGTCAGTGTATAGCTCTGCAGTAGTTGATTTTATAAACTGTGTTTGTTGTTTTGCACTCGATTATAGCTTAAAACAAGGGATTGCTACATTCACCTATACGTACAAGGATTTGTAAAAGCATGCCATAGCCCAAAATGGCAGGGTCTGGGCACCGACATGCTGTCTCCCTGGCGCCATGTGAAGTTATATCTTTACAAAAGTTGATTTTATTAACAATGTGTGTTGTGTTGCACTTTATTTTAACAAGAAACAGGGGATTGCTATGTTCACATATACGTACGAGGATTTGTAAAATCATACCATAGCCCAAAATAGACATGGTCTGGGCACTGGCACCCTGTCTCCCTGGCGCCTTGTGATGGTATATTTTTACAAAAGTTCATTTGATTGACAGTGTGTGTTGTATTGCACTTTATTTTAACAAGAAACAGGGGATTGCTTTGATCACATATACGTACGAGGATTTGTAATATCATACCACAGCCCAAAATGGACTGGGTCTGGGCACTGACATGCTGTCTCTCTGACGCCATGTCACTGTATATCTCTGCAAAAGTTGATTTTATTAACAGTGTGTGTTGTGTTGCACTTTATTATAACATGAAACTTGAGATTGCTACATTCACCTATACGTACGAGGATTTGTAAAAGCATGTCATAGCCCAAAATGGCAGGGTCTGGGCACTGACATGCTGTCTCCCTGGCGCCATGTCAAGTTATATCTTTACAAATGTTGATTTTATTAACAATGTGTGTTGTGTTGCACTTTATTTTAACAAGAAACAGGGGATTGCTATGTTCACATATACGTACGAGGATTTGTAAAATCATACCATAGCCCAAAATAGACATGGTCTGGGCACTGGCACGCTGTCTCCCTGGCGCCATGTGATGGTATATTTTTACAAAAGTTCATTTGATTGACAGTGTGTGTTGTGTTGCACTTTATTATAACATGAAACTTGAGATTGCTACATTCACCTATACGTACGAGGATTTGTAAAAGCATGTCATAGCCCAAAATGGCAGGGTCTGGGCACTGACATGCTGTCTCCCTGGCGCCATGTGAAGGTATATCTTTACAAAAGTTGATTTTATTAACAATGTGTCTTGTGTTGCACTTTATTTTGACAAGAAACAGGGGATTGCTATATTCACATATACATACGACGATTTGTAATATCATACCACAGCCCAAAATAGACATGGTCTGGGCACTGACATGCTGTCTCCCTGGCGCCATGCGATTGTATATCTTTACAAAAGTTGATTTTATTAACAGTGTGTGTTGCGTTGCACTTTATTATAACATGAAACTTGAGATTGCTACATTCACCTATACGTACGAGGATTTGTAAAAGCATGTCATAGCCCAAAATGGCAGGGTCTGGGCACTGACATGCTGTCTCCCTGGCGCCATGTGAAGGTATATCTTTACAGAAGTTGATTTTATTAACAATGTGTGTTGTGTTGCACTTTATTTTGACAAGATACAGGGGATTGCTATGTTCACATATACATACGAGGATTTGTAAAATCATACCGTAGCCCAAAATAAACATGGTCTCGGCACTGACACGCTGTCTCCCTGGCGCCATGTGATGTTATATCTTTACAAACAATGATTTTATTAACAGTGTATGTTGTGTTGCACTTTATTATAACATGAAACTTGAGATTGCTATGTTCACATATACATACGAGGATTTGTAAAATCATAATACAGCCCAAAATAGACAGGGTCTGGGCATTGACATGCTGTCTCCCTGGCGCCATGTGATGTTATATCTTTACAAAAGTTGATTTTATTAACAATGTGTGTTGTGTTGCACTTTATTTTAACAAGAAACAGGGGATTGCTATGTTCACATATACGTACGAGGATTTGTAATATCATACCACAGCCCAAAATGGACTGGGTCTGGGCACTGGCATGCTGTCTCTCTGACGCCATGTCACTGTATATCTCTGCAAAAGTTGATTTTATTAACAGTGTGTGTTGTGTTGCACTTTATTATAACATGAAACTTGAGATTGCTACATTCACCTATACGTACGAGGATTTGTAAAAGCATGTCATAGCCCAAAATAGACAGGGTCTGGACACGGACACACTGTCTCCCTGGCGCCATGCGATCTTATATCTTTACAAAAGTTGATTTTCTTAACAGTGTGTGTTATGTTGCACTATATTTTAACAAGAAACAGGGGATTGCTATGTTCACACATACATACGAGGATTTGTAAAGTCATAATACAGACCAAAATAGACAGGGTCTGGGCATTGACATGCTGTCTCCCTGGCGCCATGTGATGTTATATCTTTACAAAAGTTGATTTTATTAACAATGTGTGTTGTATTGCACTTTATTTTAACAAGAAACAGGGATTGCTTTGATCACATATACGTACGAGGATTTGTAATATCATACCTCAGCCCAAAATGGACTGGGTCTGGGCACTGACATGCTGTCTCTCTGACGCCATGTCAGTGTATAGCTCTGCAGTAGTTGATTTTATTAACTGTGTTTGTTGTTTTGCACTCGATTATAGCTTAAATCAAGGGATTGCTACATTCACCTATACGTACAAGGATTTGTAAAAGCATGCCATAGCCCAAAATGGCAGGGTCTGGGCACCGACATGCTGTCTCCCTGGCGCCATGTGAAGTTATATCTTTACAAAAGTTGATTTTATTAACAATGTGTGTTGTGTTGCACTTTATTTTAACAAGAAACAGGGGATTGCTATGTTCACATATACGTACGAGGATTTGTAAAATCATACCATAGCCCAAAATAGACATGGTCTGGGCACTGGCACCCTGTCTCCCTGGCGCCTTGTGATGGTATATTTTTTACAAAAGTTGATTTTATTAACAGTGTGTGTTGCGTTGCACTTTATTATAACATGAAACTTGAGATTGCTACATTCACCTATACGTACGAGGATTTGTAAAAGCATGTCATAGCCCAAAATGGCAGGGTCTGGGCACTGACATGCTGTCTCCCTGGCGCCATGTGAAGGTATATCTTTACAGAAGTTGATTTTATTAACAATGTGTGTTGTGTTGCACTTTATTTTGACAAGATACAGGGGATTGCTATGTTCACATATACATACGAGGATTTGTAAAATCATACCGTAGCCCAAAATAAACATGGTCTCGGCACTGACACGCTGTCTCCCTGGCGCCATGTGATGTTATATCTTTACAAACAATGATTTTATTAACAGTGTATGTTGTGTTGCACTTTATTATAACATGAAACTTGAGATTGCTATGTTCACATATACATACGAGGATTTGTAAAATCATAATACAGCCCAAAATAGACAGGGTCTGGGCATTGACATGCTGTCTCCCTGGCGCCATGTGATGTTATATCTTTACAAAAGTTGATTTTATTAACAATGTGTGTTGTGTTGCACTTTATTTTAACAAGAAACAGGGGATTGCTATGTTCACATATACGTACGAGGATTTGTAAAATCATACCACAGCCCAAAATGGACTGGGTCTGGGCACAGACATGCTGTCTCCCTGGCGCCATGCGATTGTATATCTTTACAAAAGTTGATTTTATTAACAGTGTGTGTTGTGTTGCACTTTATTATAACATGAAACTTGAGATTGCTACATTCACCTATACGTACGAGGATTTGTAAAAGCATGTCATAGCCAAAAATGGCAGGATCTGGGCACTGACATGCTGTCTCCCTGGCGCCATGTGAAGGTATATCTTTACAAAAGTTGATTTTATTAACAATGTGTGTTGTGTTGCACTTTATTTTGACAAGATACAGGGGATTGCTATGTTCATATATATATACGAGGATTTGTAAAATCATACCGTAGCCCAAAATAGACATGGTCTGGGCACTGACAAGCTGTCTCCCTGGCGCCATGTGATGTTATATCTTTACAAACAATGATTTTATTAACAGTGTATGTTGTGTTGCACTTTATTATAACATGAAACTTGAGATTGCTATGTTCACATATACATACGAGGATTTGTAATATCATAATACAGCCCAAAATGGACAGGGTCTGGGCACCGACATGCTGTTTCGCTGACGCCATGTCACTGTATATTTTTGCAAAATCTGATTTTATTAACTGTATTTGTTGTGTTGCACTCGATTATAGCTTAAAACAAGGGATTGCTACAATCACCTATATGTACGAGGATTTGTAAAATCATACCACAGCCCAAAATAGACAGGGTCTGGGCACGGACACACTGTCTCCCTGGCACCATGCGATCTTTTATCTTTACAAAAGTTGATTTTCTTAACAGTGTGTGTTATGTTGCACTATATTTTAACAAGAAACAGGGGATTGCTATGTTCACATATACATACGAGGATTTGTAAAATCATACCACAGCCCAAAATAGACATGGTCTGGGCACAGACATGCTGTCTCCCTGGCGCCATGTGATGTTATATCTTTACAAAAGTTGATTTTATTAACAATGTGTGTTGTGTTGTACTTTATTTTGACAAGAAACAGAGGATTGCGATATTCACATATACATACGAGGATTTGTAATATCATACCACAACCCAAAATAGACATGGTCTGGGCACTGACATGCTGTCTCCCTGGCGCTATGCGATTGTATATCTTTACAAAAGTTGATTTTATTAACAGTGTGTGTTGTGTTGGCTTTATTATAACATGAAACTTGAGATTGCTACATTCACCTATACGTACGAGGATTTGTAAAAGCATGTCATGGCCCAAAATGGCAGGGTCTGTTCACTGACATGCTGTCTCCCTGGCGCCATGTGAAGTTATATCTTTACAAAAGTTGATTTTATTAACAATGTGTGTTGTGTTGCACTTTATTTTGACAAGAAACAGGGGATTGCTATGTTCACATATACATACGAGGATTTGTAAAATCATACCACAGTCCAAAATAGACATGGTCTGGGCACTGACACGCTGTCTCCCTGGCGCCATGTGATGTTATATCTTTACAAACAATGATTTTATTAACAGTGTGTGTTGTGTTGGCTTTATTATAACATGAAACTTGAGATTGCTACATTCACCTATACGTACGAGGATTTGTAAAAGCATGTCATAGCCCAAAATGGCAGGGTCTGGGCACTGACATGCTGTCTCCCTGGCGCCATGTGAAGTTATATCTTTACAAAAGTTGATTTTATTAACAATGTGTGTTGTGTTGCACTTTATTTTGACAAGAAACAGGGGATTGCTATGTTCACATATACATACGAGGATTTGTAAAATCATACCACAGTCCAAAATAGACATGGTCTGGGCACTGACACGCTGTCTCCCTGGCGCCATGTGATGTTATATCTTTACAAACAATGATTTTATTAACAGTGTGTGTTGTGTTGCACTTTATTATAACATGAAACTTGAGATTGCTATGTTCACATATACATACGAGAATTTGTAATATCATAATACAGCCCAAAATCGACAGGGTCTGGGCACCGACATGCTGTCTCTCTGACGCCATGTCACTGTATATCTTTGCAAAATTTGATTTTATTAACTGTATTTGTTGTGTTGCACACGATTATAGCTTAAAACAAGGGATTTCTACAATCACATATATGTACGAGGATTTGTAAAATCATACCACAGCCCAAAATAGACATGGTGTGTGCACGGACACACTGTCTCCCTGGCGCCATGCGATCTTATATCTTTACAAAAGTTGATTTTATTAGCAGTGTGTATTGTGTTGGCTTTATTATAACATGAAACTTGAGATTGCTACATTCACCTATACGTACGAGGATTTGTAAAAGCATGTCATAGCCCAAAATGGCAGGGTCTGGGCACCGACATGCTGTCTCCCTGGCGCCATGTGATGGTATATTTTTGCAAAATTTGATTTTATTAACTGTATTTGTTGTGTTGCAAACGATTATAGATTAAAACAAGGGATTGCTACAATCAATCACCTATATGTACGAGGATTTGTAAAATCATACCACAGCCCAAAATAGACAGGGTCTGGGCACGGACACACTGTCTCCCTGGCGCCATGCGATCTTATATCTTTACAAAAGTTGATTTTATTAACAATGTGTGTTGTGTTGCACTTTATATTAACAAGAAACAGGGGATTGCTATGTTCACATATACATACGAGGATTTGTAAAATCATACCATAGCCCAAAATAGACATGGTCTGGGCACTGACACGCTGTCTCCCTGGCGCCATGTGATGGTATATTTTTACAAAAGTTCATTTGATTGACAGTGTGTGTTCTATTGCACTTTATTTTAACAAGAAACAGGGGATTGCTTTGATCACATATACGTACGAGGATTTGTAATATCATACCACAGCCCAAAATGGACTGGGTCTGGGCACTGACATGCTGTCTCCCTGGCGCCATGTGAAGTTATATCTTTACAAAAGTTGATTTTATTAACAATATGTGTTGTGTTGCACTTTATTTTAACAAGAAACAGGGGATTGCTATGTTCACATATACGTACGAGGATTTGTAATATCATACCACAGCCCAAAATGGACTGGGTCTGGGCACTGGCATGCTGTCTCTCTGACGCCATGTCACTGTATATCTCTGCAAAAGTTGATTTTATTAACAGTGTGTGTTGTGTTGCACTTTATTATAACATGAAACTTGAGATTGCTACATTCACCTATACGTACGAGGATTTGTAAAAGCATGTCATAGCCCAAAATAGACAGGGTCTGGACACGGACACACTGTCTCCCTGGCGCCATGCGATCTTATATCTTTACAAAAGTTGATTTTCTTAACAGTGTGTGTTATGTTGCACTATATTTTAACAAGAAACAGGGGATTGCTATGTTCACACATACATACGAGGATTTGTAAAGTCATAATACAGACCAAAATAGACAGGGTCTGGGCATTGACATGCTGTCTCCCTGGCGCCATGTGATGTTATATCTTTACAAAAGTTGATTTTATTAACAATGTGTGTTGTATTGCACTTTATTTTAACAAGAAACAGGGGATTGCTTTGATCACATATACGTACGAGGATTTGTAATATCATACCTCAGCCCAAAATGGACTGGGTCTGGGCACTGACATGCTGTCTCTCTGACGCCATGTCAGTGTATAGCTCTGCAGTAGTTGATTTTATAAACTGTGTTTATTGTTTTGCACTCGATTATAGCTTAAAACAAGGGATTGCTACATTCACCTATACGTACAAGGATTTGTAAAAGCATGCCATAGCCCAAAATGGCAGGGTCTGGGCACAGACATGCTGTCTCCCTGGCGCCATGTGAAGTTATATCTTTACAAAAGTTGATTTTATTAACAATGTGTGTTGTGTTGCACTTTATTTTAACAAGAAACAGGGGATTGCTATGTTCACATATACGTACGAGGATTTGTAAAATCATACCATAGCCCAAAATAGACATGGTCTGGGCACTGGCACCCTGTCTCCCTGGCGCCTTGTGATGGTATATTTTTACAAAAGTTCATTTGATTGACAGTGTGTGTTGTATTGCACTTTATTTTAACAAGAAACAGGGGATTGCTTTGATCACATATACGTACGAGGATTTGTAATATCATACCACAGCCCAAAATGGACTGGGTCTGGGCATTGACATGCTGTCTCTCTGACGCCATGTCACTGTATATCTCTGCAAAAGTTGATTTTATTAACAGTGTGTGTTGTGTTGCACTTTATTATAACATGAAACTTGAGATTGCTACATTCACCTATACGTACGAGGATTTGTAAAAGCATGTCATAGCCCAAAATGGCAGGGTCTGGGCACTGACATGCTGTCTCCCTGGCGCCATGTCAAGTTATATCTTTACAAATGTTGATTTTATTAACAATGTGTGTTGTGTTGCACTTTATTTTAACAAGAAACAGGGGATTGCTATGTTCACATATACGTACGAGGATTTGTAAAATCATACCATAGCCCAAAATAGACATGGTCTGGGCACTGGCACGCTGTCTCCCTGGCGCCATGTGATGGTATATTTTTACAAAAGTTCATTTGATTGACAGTGTGTGTTGTGTTGCACTTTATTATAACATGAAACTTGAGATTGATACATTCACCTATACGTACGAGGATTTGTAAAAGCATGTCATAGCCCAAAATGGCAGGGTCTGGGCACTGACATGCTGTCTCCCTGGCGCCATGTGAAGGTATATCTTTACAAAAGTTGATTTTATTAACAATGTGTCTTGTGTTGCACTTTATTTTGACAAGAAACAGGGGATTGCTATATTCACATATACATACGACGATTTGTAATATCATACCACAGCCCAAAATAGACATGGTCTGGGCACTGACATGCTGTCTCCCTGGCGCCATGCGATTGTATATCTTTACAAAAGTTGATTTTATTAACAGTGTGTGTTGCGTTGCACTTTATTATAACATGAAACTTGAGATTGCTACATTCACCTATACGTACGAGGATTTGTAAAAGCATGTCATAGCCCAAAATGGCAGGGTCTGGGCACTGACATGCTGTCTCCCTGGCGCCATGTGAAGGTATATCTTTACAGAAGTTGATTTTATTAACAATGTGTGTTGTGTTGCACTTTATTTTGACAAGATACAGGGGATTGCTATGTTCACATATACATACGAGGATTTGTAAAATCATACCGTAGCCCAAAATAAACATGGTCTCGGCACTGACACGCTGTCTCCCTGGCGCCATGTGATGTTATATCTTTACAAACAATGATTTTATTAACAGTGTATGTTGTGTTGCACTTTATTATAACATGAAACTTGAGATTGCTATGTTCACATATACATACGAGGATTTGTAAAATCATAATACAGCCCAAAATAGACAGGGTCTGGGCATTGACATGCTGTCTCCCTGGCGCCATGTGATGTTATATCTTTACAAAAGTTGATTTTATTAACAATGTGTGTTGTGTTGCACTTTATTTTAACAAGAAACAGGGGATTGCTATGTTCACATATACGTACGAGGATTTGTAATATCATACCACAGCCCAAAATGGACTGGGTCTGGGCACTGGCATGCTGTCTCTCTGACGCCATGTCACTGTATATCTCTGCAAAAGTTGATTTTATTAACAGTGTGTGTTGTGTTGCACTTTATTATAACATGAAACTTGAGATTGCTACATTCACCTATACGTACGAGGATTTGTAAAAGCATGTCATAGCCCAAAATAGACAGGGTCTGGACACGGACACACTGTCTCCCTGGCGCCATGCGATCTTATATCTTTACAAAAGTTGATTTTCTTAACAGTGTGTGTTATGTTGCACTATATTTTAACAAGAAACAGGGGATTGCTATGTTCACACATACATACGAGGATTTGTAAAGTCATAATACAGACCAAAATAGACAGGGTCTGGGCATTGACATGCTGTCTCCCTGGCGCCATGTGATGTTATATCTTTACAAAAGTTGATTTTATTAACAATGTGTGTTGTATTGCACTTTATTTTAACAAGAAACAGGGATTGCTTTGATCACATATACGTACGAGGATTTGTAATATCATACCTCAGCCCAAAATGGACTGGGTCTGGGCACTGACATGCTGTCTCTCTGACGCCATGTCAGTGTATAGCTCTGCAGTAGTTGATTTTATTAACTGTGTTTGTTGTTTTGCACTCGATTATAGCTTAAATCAAGGGATTGCTACATTCACCTATACGTACAAGGATTTGTAAAAGCATGCCATAGCCCAAAATGGCAGGGTCTGGGCACCAACATGCTGTCTCCCTGGCGCCATGTGAAGTTATATCTTTACAAAAGTTGATTTTATTAACAATGTGTGTTGTGTTGCACTTTATTTTAACAAGAAACAGGGGATTGCTATGTTCACATATACGTACGAGGATTTGTAAAATCATACCATAGCCCAAAATAGACATGGTCTGGGCACTGGCACCCTGTCTCCCTGGCGCCTTGTGATGGTATATTTTTACAAAAGTTGATTTTATTAACAGTGTGTGTTGCGTTGCACTTTATTATAACATGAAACTTGAGATTACTACATTCACCTATACGTACGAGGATTTGTAAAAGCATGTCATAGCCCAAAATGGCAGGGTCTGGGCATTGACATGCTGTCTCCCTGGCGCCATGTGAAGGTATATCTTTACAGAAGTTGATTTTATTAACAATGTGTGTTGTGTTGCACTTTATTTTGACAAGATACAGGGGATTGCTATGTTCACATATACATACGAGGATTTGTAAAATCATACCGTAGCCCAAAATAAACATGGTCTCGGCACTGACACGCTGTCTCCCTGGCGCCATGTGATGTTATATCTTTACAAACAATGATTTTATTAACAGTGTATGTTGTGTTGCACTTTATTATAACATGAAACTTGAGATTGCTATGTTCACATATACATACGAGGATTTGTAAAATCATAATACAGCCCAAAATAGACAGGGTCTGGGCATTGACATGCTGTCTCCCTGGCGCCATGTGATGTTATATCTTTACAAAAGTTGATTTTATTAACAATGTGTGTTGTGTTGCACTTTATTTTAACAAGAAACAGGGGATTGCTATGTTCACATATACGTACGAGGATTTGTAAAATCATACCACAGCCCAAAATGGACTGGGTCTGGGCACAGACATGCTGTCTCCCTGGCGCCATGCGATTGTATATCTTTACAAAAGTTGATTTTATTAACAGTGTGTGTTGTGTTGCACTTTATTATAACATGAAACTTGAGATTGCTACATTCACCTATACGTACGAGGATTTGTAAAAGCATGTCATAGCCAAAAATGGCAGGATCTGGGCACTGACATGCTGTCTCCCTGGCGCCATGTGAAGGTATATCTTTACAAAAGTTGATTTTATTAACAATGTGTGTTGTGTTGCACTTTATTTTGACAAGATACAGGGGATTGCTATGTTCATATATATATACGAGGATTTGTAAAATCATACCGTAGCCCAAAATAGACATGGTCTGGGCACTGACAAGCTGTCTCCCTGGCGCCATGTGATGTTATATCTTTACAAACAATGATTTTATTAACAGTGTATGTTGTGTTGCACTTTATTATAACATGAAACTTGAGATTGCTATGTTCACATATACATACGAGGATTTGTAATATCATAATACAGCCCAAAATGGACAGGGTCTGGGCACCGACATGCTGTTTCGCTGACGCCATGTCACTGTATATTTTTGCAAAATCTGATTTTATTAACTGTATTTGTTGTGTTGCACTCGATTATAGCTTAAAACAAGGGATTGCTACAATCACCTATATGTACGAGGATTTGTAAAATCATACCACAGCCCAAAATAGACAGGGTCTGGGCACGGACACACTGTCTCCCTGGCACCATGCGATCTTTTATCTTTACAAAAGTTGATTTTCTTAACAGTGTGTGTTATGTTGCACTATATTTTAACAAGAAACAGGGGATTGCTATGTTCACATATACATACGAGGATTTGTAAAATCATACCACAGCCCAAAATAGACATGGTCTGGGCACAGACATGCTGTCTCCCTGGCGCCATGTGATGTTATATCTTTACAAAAGTTGATTTTATTAACAATGTGTGTTGTGTTGTACTTTATTTTGACAAGAAACAGAGGATTGCGATATTCACATATACATACGAGGATTTGTAATATCATACCACAACCCAAAATAGACATGGTCTGGGCACTGACATGCTGTCTCCCTGGCGCTATGCGATTGTATATCTTTACAAAAGTTGATTTTATTAACAGTGTGTGTTGTGTTGGCTTTATTATAACATGAAACTTGAGATTGCTACATTCACCTATACGTACGAGGATTTGTAAAAGCATGTCATGGCCCAAAATGGCAGGGTCTGGGCACTGACACGCTGTCTCCCTGGCGCCATGTGAAGTTATATCTTTACAAAAGTTGATTTTATTAACAATGTGTGTTGTGTTGCACTTTATTATAACATGAAACTTGAGATTGCTATGTTCACATATACATACGAGAATTTGTAATATCATAATACAGCCCAAAATCGACAGGGTCTGGGCACCGACATGCTGTCTCTCTGACGCCATGTCACTGTATATCTTTGCAAAATTTGATTTTATTAACTGTATTTGTTGTGTTGCACACGATTATAGCTTAAAACAAGGGATTTCTACAATCACATATATGTACGAGGATTTGTAAAATCATACCACAGCCCAAAATAGACATGGTCTGGGCACGGACACACTGTCTCCCTGGCGCCATGCGATCTTATATCTTTACAAAAGTTGATTTTATTAGCAGTGTGTATTGTGTTGGCTTTATTATAACATGAAACTTGAGATTGCTACATTCACCTATACGTACGAGGATTTGTAAAAGCATGTCATAGCCCAAAATGGCAGGGTCTGGGCACCGACATGCTGTCTCCCTGGCGCCATGTGATGGTATATTTTTACAAAAGTTCATTTGATTGACAGTGTGTGTTCTATTGCACTTTATTTTAACAAGAAACAGGGGATTGCTATGTTCACATATACATACGAGGATTTGTAAAATCATACCATAGCCCAAAATAGACATGGTCTGGGCACTGACACGCTGTCTCCCTGGCGCCATGTGATGGTATATTTTTACAAAAGTTCATTTGATTGACAGTGTGTGTTCTATTGCACTTTATTTTAACAAGAAACAGGGGATTGCTTTGATCACATATACGTACGAGGATTTGTAATATCATACCACAGCCCAAAATGGACTGGGTCTGGGCACTGACATGCTGTCTCCCTGGCGCCATGTGAAGTTATATCTTTACAAAAGTTGATTTTATTAACAATGTGTGTTGTGTTGCACTTTATTTTAACAAGAAACAGGGGATTGCTATGTTCACATATACGTACGAGGATTTGTAATATCATACCACAGCCCAAAATGGACTGGGTCTGGGCACTGGCATGCTGTCTCTCTGACGCCATGTCACTGTATATCTCTGCAAAAGTTGATTTTATTAACAGTGTGTGTTGTGTTGCACTTTATTATAACATGAAACTTGAGATTGCTACATTCACCTATACGTACGAGGATTTGTAAAAGCATGTCATAGCACAAAATAGACAGGGTCTGGACACGGACACACTGTCTCCCTGGCGCCATGCGATCTTATATCTTTACAAAAGTTGATTTTCTTAACAGTGTGTGTTATGTTGCACTATATTTTAACAAGAAACAGGGGATTGCTATGTTCACACATACATACGAGGATTTGTAAAGTCATAATACAGACCAAAATAGACAGGGTCTGGGCATTGACATGCTGTCTCCGTGGCGCCATGTGATGTTATATCTTTACAAAAGTTGATTTTATTAACAATGTGTGTTGTATTGCACTTTATTTTAACAAGAAACAGGGGATTGCTTTGATCACATATACGTACGAGGATTTGTAATATCATACCTCAGCCCAAAATGGACTGGGTCTGGGCACTGACATGCTGTCTCTCTGACGCCATGTCAGTGTATAGCTCTGCAGTAGTTGATTTTATTAACTGTGTTTGTTGTTTTGCACTCGATTATAGCTTAAAACAAGGGATTGCTACATTCACCTATACGTACAAGGATTTGTAAAAGCATGACATAGCCCAAAATGGCAGGGTCTGGGCACCGACATGCTGTCTCCCTGGCGCCATGTGAAGTTATATCTTTACAAAAGTTGATTTTATTAACAATGTGTGTTGTGTTGCACTTTATTTTAACAAGAAACAGGGGATTGCTATGTTCACATATACGTACGAGGATTTGTAAAATCATACCATAGCCCAAAATAGACATGGTCTGGGCACTGGCACCCTGTCTCCCTGGCGCCTTCTGATGGTATATTTTTACAAAAGTTCATTTGATTGACAGTGTGTGTTGTATTGCACTTTATTTTAACAAGAAACAGGGGATTGCTTTGATCACATATACGTACGAGGATTTGTAATATCATACCACAGCCCAAAATGGACTGGGTCTGGGCACTGACATGCTGTCTCTCTGACGCCATGTCACTGTATATCTCTGCAAAAGTTGATTTTATTAACAGTGTGTGTTGTGTTGCACTTTATTATAACGTGAAACTTGAGATTGCTACATTCACCTATACGTACGAGGATTTGTAAAAGCATGTCATAGCCCAAAATGGCAGGGTCTGGGCACTGACATGCTGTCTCCCTGGCGCCATGTCAAGTTATATCTTTACAAATGTTGATTTTATTAACAATGTGTGTTGTGTTGCACTTTATTTTAACAAGAAACAGGGGATTGCTATGTTCACATATACGTACGAGGATTTGTAAAATCATACCATAGCCCAAAATAGACATGGTCTGGGCACTGGCACCCTGTCTCCCTGGCGCCTTGTGATGGTATATTTTTACAAAAGTTGATTTTATTAACAGTGTGTGTTGCGTTGCACTTTATTATAACATGAAACTTGAGATTACTACTTTCACCTATACGTACGAGGATTTGTAAAAGCATGTCATAGCCTAAAATGGCAGGGTCTGGGCACTGACATGCTGTCTCCCTGGCGCCATGTGAAGGTATATCTTTACAGAAGTTGATTTTATTAACAATGTGTGTTGTGTTGCACTTTATTTTGACAAGATACAGGGGATTGCTATGTTCACATATACATACGAGGATTTGTAAAATCATACTGTAGCCCAAAATAAACATGGTCTCGGCACTGACACGCTGTCTCCCTGGCGCCATGTGATGTTATATCTTTACAAACAATGATTTTATTAACAGTGTATGTTGTGTTGCACTTTATTATAACATGAAACTTGAGATTGCTATGTTCACATATACATACGAGGATTTGTAAAATCATAATACAGCCCAAAATAGACATGGTCTGGGCATTGACATGCTGTCTCCCTGGCGCCATGTGATGTTATATCTTTACAAAAGTTGATTTTATTAACAATGTGTGTTGTGTTGCACTTTATTTTAACAAGAAACAGGGGATTGCTATGTTCACATATACGTACGAGGATTTGTAAAATCATACCACAGCCCAAAATGGACTGGGTCTGGGCACAGACATGCTGTCTCCCTGGCGCCATGCGATTGTATATCTTTACAAAAGTTGATTTTATGAACAGTGTGTGTTGTGTTGCACTTTATTATAACATGAAACTTGAGATTGCTACATTCACCTATACGTACGAGGATTTGTAAAAGCATGTCATAGCCAAAAATGGCAGGATCTGGGCACTGACATGCTGTCTCCCTGGCGCCATGTGAAGGTATATCTTTACAAAAGTTGATTTTATTAACAATGTGTGTTGTGTTGCACTTTATTTTGACAAGATACAGGGGATTGCTATGTTCATATATATATACGAGGATTTGTAAAATCATACCGTAGCCCAAAATAGACATGGTCTGGGCACTGACAAGCTGTCTCCCTGGCGCCATGTGATGTTATATCTTTACAAACAATGATTTTATTAACAGTGTATGTTGTGTTGCACTTTATTATAACATGAAACTTGAGATTGCTATGTTCACATATACATACGAGGATTTGTAATATCATAATACAGCCCAAAATGGACAGGGTCTGGGCACCGACATGCTGTTTCGCTGACGCCATGTCACTGTATATTTTTGCAAAATCTGATTTTATTAACTGTATTTGTTGTGTTGCACTCGATTATAGCTTAAAACAAGGGATTGCTACAATCACCTATATGTACGAGGATTTGTAAAATCATACCACAGCCCAAAATAGACAGGGTCTGGGCACGGACACACTGTCTCCCTGGCACCATGCGATCTTTTATCTTTACAAAAGTTGATTTTCTTAACAGTGTGTGTTATGTTGCACTATATTTTAACAAGAAACAGGGGATTGCTATGTTCACATATACATACGAGGATTTGTAAAATCATACCACAGCCCAAAATAGACATGGTCTGGGCACAGACATGCTGTCTCCCTGGCGCCATGTGATGTTATATCTTTACAAAAGTTGATTTTATTAACAATGTGTGTTGTGTTGTACTTTATTTTGACAAGAAACAGAGGATTGCGATATTCACATATACATACGAGGATTTGTAATATCATACCACAACCCAAAATAGACATGGTCTGGGCACTGACATGCTGTCTCCCTGGCGCTATGCGATTGTATATCTTTACAAAAGTTGATTTTATTAACAGTGTGTGTTGTGTTGGCTTTATTATAACATGAAACTTGAGATTGCTACATTCACCTATACGTACGAGGATTTGTAAAAGCATGTCATGGCCCAAAATGGCAGGGTCTGTTCACTGACACGCTGTCTCCCTGGCGCCATGTGAAGTTATATCTTTACAAAAGTTGATTTTATTAACAATGTGTGTTGTGTTGCACTTTATTATAACATGAAACTTGAGATTGCTATGTTCACATATACATACGAGAATTTGTAATATCATAATACAGCCCAAAATCGACACGGTCTGGGCACCGACATGCTGTCTCTCTGACGCCATGTCACTGTATATCTTTGCAAAATTTGATTTTATTAACTGTATTTGTTGTGTTGCACACGATTATAGCTTAAAACAAGGGATTTCTACAATCACATATATGTACGAGGATTTGTAAAATCATACCACAGCCCAAAATAGACATGGTCTGGGCACGGACACACTGTCTCCCTGGCGCCATGCGATCTTATATCTTTACAAAAGTTGATTTTATTAGCAGTGTGTATTGTGTTGGCTTTATTATAACATGAAACTTGAGATTGCTACATTCACCTATACGTACGAGGATTTGTAAAAGCATGTCATAGCCCAAAATGGCAGGGTCTGGGCACCGACATGCTGTCTCCCTGGCGCCATGTGATGGTATATTTTTGCAAAATTTGATTTTATTAACTGTATTTGTTGTGTTGCACACGATTATAGCTTAAAACAAGGGATTGCTACAATCAATCACCTATATGTACGAGGATTTGTAAAATCATACCACAGCCCAAAATAGACAGGGTCTGGGCACGGACACACTGTCTCCCTGGCGCCATGCGATCTTATATCTTTACAAAAGTTGATTTTATTAACAATGTGTGTTGTGTTGCACTTTATATTAACAAGAAACAGGGGATTGCTATGTTCACATATACATACGAGGATTTGTAAAATCATACCATAGCCCAAAATAGACATGGTCTGGGCACTGACACGCTGTCTCCCTGGCGCCATGTGATGGTATATTTTTACAAAAGTTCATTTGATTGACAGTGTGTGTTCTATTGCACTTTATTTTAACAAGAAACAGGGGATTGCTTTGATCACATATACGTACGAGGATTTGTAATATCATACCACAGCCCAAAATGGACTGGGTCTGGGCACTGACATGCTGTCTCCCTGGCGCCATGTGAAGTTATATCTTTACAAAAGTTGATTTTATTAACAATGTGTGTTGTGTTGCACTTTATTTTAACAAGAAACAGGGGATTGCTATGTTCACATATACGTACGAGGATTTGTAATATCATACCACAGCCCAAAATGGACTGGGTCTGGGCACTGGCATGCTGTCTCTCTGACGCCATGTCACTGTATATCTCTGCAAAAGTTGATTTTATTAACAGTGTGTGTTGTGTTGCACTTTATTATAACATGAAACTTGAGATTGCTACATTCACCTATACGTACGAGGATTTGTAAAAGCATGTCATAGCCCAAAATAGACAGGGTCTGGACACGGACACACTGTCTCCCTGGCGCCATGCGATCTTATATCTTTACAAAAGTTGATTTTCTTAACAGTGTGTGTTATGTTGCACTATATTTTAACAAGAAACAGGGGATTGCTATGTTCACACATACATACGAGGATTTGTAAAGTCATAATACAGACCAAAATAGACAGGGTCTGGGCATTGACATGCTGTCTCCGTGGCGCCATGTGATGTTATATCTTTACAAAAGTTGATTTTATTAACAATGTGTGTTGTATTGCACTTTATTTTAACAAGAAACAGGGGATTGCTTTGATCACATATACGTACGAGGATTTGTAATATCATACCTCAGCCCAAAATGGACTGGGTCTGGGCACTGACATGCTGTCTCTCTGACGCCATGTCAGTGTATAGCTCTGCAGTAGTTGATTTTATTAACTGTGTTTGTTGTTTTGCACTCGATTATAGCTTAAAACAAGGGATTGCTACATTCACCTATACGTACAAGGATTTGTAAAAGCATGACATAGCCCAAAATGGCAGGGTCTGGGCACCGACATGCTGTCTCCCTGGCGCCATGTGAAGTTATATCTTTACAAAAGTTGATTTTATTAACAATGTGTGTTGTGTTGCACTTTATTTTAACAAGAAACAGGGGATTGCTATGTTCACATATACGTACGAGGATTTGTAAAATCATACCATAGCCCAAAATAGACATGGTCTGGGCACTGGCACCCTGTCTCCCTGGCGCCTTGTGATGGTATATTTTTACAAAAGTTCATTTGATTGACAGTGTGTGTTGTATTGCACTTTATTTTAACAAGAAACAGGGGATTGCTTTGATCACATATACGTACGAGGATTTGTAATATCATATCACAGCCCAAAATGGACTGGGTCTGGGCACTGACATGCTGTCTCTCTGACGCCATGTCACTGTATATCTCTGCAAAAGTTGATTTTATTAACAGTGTGTGTTGTGTTGCACTTTATTATAACATGAAACTTGAGATTGCTACATTCACCTATACGTACGAGGATTTGTAAAAGCATGTCATAGCCCAAAATGGCAGGGTCTGGGCACTGACATGCTGTCTCCCTGGCGCCATGTCAAGTTATATCTTTACAAATGTTGATTTTATTAACAATGTGTGTTGTGTTGCACTTTATTTTAACAAGAAACAGGGGATTGCTATGTTCACATATACGTACGAGGATTTGTAAAATCATACCATAGCCCAAAATAGACATGGTCTGGGCACTGGCACGCTGTCTCCCTGGCGCCATGTGATGGTATATTTTTACAAAAGTTCATTTGATTGACAGTGTGTGTTGTGTTGCACTTTATTATAACATGAAACTTGAGATTGCTACATTCACCTATACGTACGAGGATTTGTAAAAGCATGTCATAGCCCAAAATGGCAGGGTCTGGGCACTGACATGCTGTCTCCCTGGCGCCATGTGAACGTATATCTTTACAAAAGTTGATTTTATTAACAATGTGTCTTGTGTTGCACTTTATTTTGACAAGAAACAGGGGATTGCTATATTCACATATACATACGACGATTTGTAATATCATACCACAGCCCAAAATAGACATGGTCTGGGCACTGACATGCTGTCTCCCTGGCGCCATGCGATTGTATATCTTTACAAAAGTTGATTTTATTAACAGTGTGTGTTGCGTTGCACTTTATTATAACATGAAACTTGAGATTGCTACATTCACCTATACGTACGAGGATTTGTAAAAGCATGTCATAGCCCAAAATGGCAGGGTCTGGGCACTGACATGCTGTCTCCCTGGCGCCATGTGAAGGTATATCTTTACAGAAGTTGATTTTATTAACAATGTGTGTTGTGTTGCACTTTATTTTGACAAGATACAGGGGATTGCTATGTTCACATATACATACGAGGATTTGTAAAATCATACCGTAGCCCAAAATAAACATGGTCTCGGCACTGACACGCTGTCTCCCTGGCGCCATGTGATGTTATATCTTTACAAACAATGATTTTATTAACAGTGTATGTTGTGTTGCACTTTATTATAACATGAAACTTGAGATTGCTATGTTCACATATACATACGAGGATTTGTAAAATCATAATACAGCCCAAAATAGACAGGGTCTGGGCATTGACATGCTGTCTCCCTGGCGCCATGTGATGTTATATCTTTACAAAAGTTGATTTTATTAACAATGTGTGTTGTGTTGCACTTTATTTTAACAAGAAACAGGGGATTGCTATGTTCACATATACGTACGAGGATTTGTAATATCATACCACAGCCCAAAATGGACTGGGTCTGGGCACTGGCATGCTGTCTCTCTGACGCCATGTCACTGTATATCTCTGCAAAAGTTGATTTTATTAACAGTGTGTGTTGTGTTGCACTTTATTATAACATGAAACTTGAGATTGCTACATTCACCTATACGTACGAGGATTTGTAAAAGCATGTCATAGCCCAAAATAGACAGGGTCTGGACACGGACACACTGTCTCCCTGGCGCCATGCGATCTTATATCTTTACAAAAGTTGATTTTCTTAACAGTGTGTGTTATGTTGCACTATATTTTAACAAGAAACAGGGGATTGCTATGTTCACACATACATACGAGGATTTGTAAAGTCATAATACAGACCAAAATAGACAGGGTCTGGGCATTGACATGCTGTCTCCCTGGCGCCATGTGATGTTATATCTTTACAAAAGTTGATTTTATTAACAATGTGTGTTGTATTGCTCTTTATTTTAACAAGAAACAGGGGATTGCTTTGATCACATATACGTACGAGGATTTGTAATATCATACCTCAGCCCAAAATGGACTGGGTCTGGGCACTGACATGCTGTCTCTCTGACGCCATGTCAGTGTATAGCTCTGCAGTAGTTGATTTTATTAACTGTGTTTGTTGTTTTGCACTCGATTATAGCTTAAAACAAGGGATTGCTACATTCACCTATACGTACAAGGATTTGTAAAAGCATGCCATAGCCCAAAATGGCAGGGTCTGGGCACCGACATGCTGTCTCCCTGGCGCCATGTGAAGTTATATCTTTACAAAAGTTGATTTTATTAACAATGTGTGTTGTGTTGCACTTTATTTTAACAAGAAACAGGGGATTGCTATGTTCACATATACGTACGAGGATTTGTAAAATCATACCATAGCCCAAAATAGACATGGTCTGGGCACTGGCACCCTGTCTCCCTGGCGCCTTGTGATGGTATATTTTTACAAAAGTTCATTTGATTGACAGTGTGTGTTGTATTGCACTTTATTTTAACAAGAAACAGGGGATTGCTTTGATCACATATACGTACGAGGATTTGTAATATCATACCACAGCCCAAAATAGTCATGGTCTGGGCACTGGCACGCTGTCTCCCTGGCGCCATGTGATGGTATATTTTTACAAAAGTTCATTTGATTGACAGTGTGTGTTGTGTTGCACTTTATTATAACATGAAACTTGAGATTGCTACATTCACCTATACGTACGAGGATTTGTAAAAGCATGTCATAGCCCAAAATGGCAGGGTCTGGGCACTGACATGCTGTCTCCCTGGCGCCATGCGAAGGTATATCTTTACAAAAGTTGATTTTATTAACAATGTGTCTTGTGTTGCACTTTATTTTGACAAGAAACACGGGATTGCTATATTCACATATACATACGACGATTTGTAATATCATACCACAGCCCAAAATAGACATGGTCTGGGCACTGACATGCTGTCTCCCTGGCGCCATGCGATTGTATATCTTTACAAAAGTTGATTTTATTAACAGTGTGTGTTGCGTTGCACTTTATTATAACATGAAACTTGAGATTGATACATTCACCTATACGTACGAGGATTTGTAAAAGCATGTCATAGCCCAAAATGGCAGGGTCTGGGCACTGACATGCTGTCTCCCTGGCGCCATGTGAAGGTATATCTTTACAAAAGTTGATTTTATTAACAATGTGTGTTGTGTTGCACTTTATTTTGACAAGATACAGGGGATTGCTATGTTCACATATACATACGAGGATTTGTAAAATCATACCACAGCCCAAAATAAACATGGTCTCGGCACTGACACGCTGTCTCCCTGGCGCCATGTGATGTTATATCTTTACAAACAATGATTTTATTAACAGTGTGTGTTGTGTTGCACTTTATTATAACATGAAACTTGAGATTGCTATGTTCACATATACATACGAGGATTTGTAAAATCATACCATAGCTCAAAATAGACATGGTCTGGGCACTGACACGCTGTCTCCCTGGCGCCATGTGATGGTATATCTTTACAAATGTTCATTTGATTGACAGTGTGTGTTGTATTGCACTTTATTTTAACAAGAAACAGGGGATTGCTATATTCACATATACATACGACGATTTGTAAAATCATACCACAGCCCAAAATAGACATGGTCTGGGCACTGACATGCTGTCTCCCTGGCGCCATGCGATTGTATATCTTTACAAAAGTTGATTTTATTAACAGTGTGTGTTGTGTTGCTCTTTATTATAACATGAAACTTGAGATTGTTACATTCACCTATACGTACGAGGAATGTACAAAATGGCAGGGTCTCGGCACTGACACGCTGTCTCCCTGGCGTCATGTGATGTTATATCTTTACAAACAATGATTTTATTAACAGTGTGTGTTGTGTTGCACTTTATTATAACATGAAACTTGAGATTGCTATGTTCACATATACATACGAGAATTTGTAATATCATAATACAGCCCAAAATCGACAGGGTCTGGGCACCGACATGCTGTCTCTCTGACGCCATGTCACTGTATATCTTTGCAAAATTTGATTTTATTAACTGTATTTGTTGTGTTGCACTCGATTATAGCTTAAAACAAGGGATTGCTACAATCCCCTATATGTACGAGGATTTGTAAAATCATACCACAGCCCAAAATAGACAGGGTCTGGGCACGGACACACTGTCTCCCTGGCGCCATGCGATCTTATATCTTTACAAAAGTTGATTTTCTTAACAGTGTGTGTTATGTTGCACTATATTTTAACAAGAAAGAGGGGATTGCTATGTTCACACATACATACGAGGATTTGTAAAGTCATAATACAGCCCAAAATAGACAGGGTCTGGGCATTGACATGCTGTCTCCCTGGCGCCATGTGATGTTATATCTTTACAAAAGTTGATTTTATTAACAATGTGTGTTGTGTTGCACTTTATATTAACAAGAAACAGGGGATTGCTATGTTCACATATACATACGAGGATTTGTAAAATCATACCACAGCCCAAAATAGACATGGTCTGGGCACTGACATGCTGTCTCCGTGGCGCCATGTGATGTTATATCTTTACAAAAGTTGATTTTATTAACAATGTGTGTTGTGTTGCACTTTATTTTGACAAGAAACAGGGGATTGCTATGTGTACATAAACATACGAGGATTTGTAAAATCATGCCACTGCCCAAAATAGACAGGGTCTGGGCACTGACATGCTGTCTCCCTGGCGCCATGTGATGTTATATCTTTACAAAAGTTGATTTTATTAACAATGTGTGTTGTGTTGCACTTTATTTTAACAAGAAACAGGGGATTGTTATGTTCGCATATACATACGAGGATTTGTAATATCATACCACAACCCAAAATAGACATGGTCTGGGCACTGACATGCTGTCTCCCTGGCCCCATGCGATTGTATATCTTTACAAAAGTTGATTTTATTAACAGTGTGTGTTGTGTTGGCTTTATTATAACATGAAACTTGAGATTGCTACATTCACCTATACGTACGAGGATTTGTAAAAGCATGTCATAGCCCAAAATGGCAGGGTCTGGGCACTGACATGCTGTCTCCCTGGCGCCATGTGAAGGTATATCTTTACAAAAGTTGATTTTATTAACAATGTGTGTTGTGTTTCATTTTATTTTGACAAGAAACACGGGATTGCTATGTTCACATATACATACGAGGATTTGTAAAATCATACCACAGCCCAAAATAGACATGGTCTGGGCACTGACACGCTGTCTCCCTGGCGCCATGTGATGTTATATCTTTACAAACAATGATTTTATTAACAGTGTGTGTTGTGTTGCACTTTATTATAACATGAAACTTGAGATTGCTATGTTCACATATACATACGAGGATTTGTAATATCATAATACAGCCCAAAATCGACAGGGTCTGGGCACCGAGTTGCGCGAATTAATTGTTTTACAATTTCATAAACGGTTCAGGTGACTATTTTGAAAGTAATTTAACTGTATCAGTTGTTATCCGCAGTGTACATCACAATTTGAGCCAAAATAGTTTCAGGAAGCTCACCTAGGAGTGTATTCAAACACTAAAATTTTGTCATAGCTGCACATTTTTTTTAGCTATGGGTGAGGTGGCTTCACATATCCAGGTATAGCGCATATGCAGGTTTTTATAACTATGCCGAGAATAGATGGGTATATGTGCAAATCGCCTGTTGTACTGCCTAATAATCGTGCTGGTGAATATTTTGAAAATATTTTGACTGCCTGAGTTCCCCAACATATTTCCACAAACACATACAATGAATGAGCAGCCAGCTTTCAGGGGTGTAAATCTAGTGCACGAACGTGTGCCTTATTATTATAATGTTAATTATTATTATATATATTTTTTTTTTTTTAGATCGCTGATTATTGTTTATTCTCAGGATCTTTATTCTTAGTAATTTGCGATCTATCGCAGATTATTGTTTTTTTCTCAGGATCTTTATTATTATTATTATTATTATTATTATTATTATTATTATTATTATTATTATTATTATTCTCAAGGATTTTTGCAAACTATCTCCTACAGTTTTGACTGATCAACTTCAACCTTGGTCAACTTGTAGTAACCATTGAGATCTAGTTTGCTATTACTTTTCTTCTCGATCGGGTGTATGGTTTCCGAGATATTCACAGGCAAAAAGTCCTATAGAAAATGTATGGGAGCAATATTCGGACAGCGACTACTAGAGTTTCTCCTCAATCATCTTGCAACTTCACATACTTCTAGCATGTGTTTCTCTGCATCTCCACCCAAAATATTTTTTGGGTACGGTGAACAGATTTGGAGAAAATAAGCATAAGCCAATTTTTTTGGAATCAAGATACCTCATATTTCTAGGGCGGTCAGATGGTTGAAATTTGACAAATACGTAGATGTATTATACTACGCTGAATTAGTGAAATAAAATCGTTAACGGACATGTTAACCATTCAGAACTCTGCATTTCCGTGCCCCCATATCCCCATAGGAAATGCATGAGAGTAATAGTCGGATACTGACTGATCCTAGAGTTTTGCCTCTATCATCTTGAAACTGGAAAAACGTCTAGCATGTTTTGACACACATGGTGACCCAAAATATTGTTTGGGTACGCCAACCCGTTTTTGAGAAAATCTGGCATAAGCCCAATTTTTTGGAATCAAGATAATTCATATTTCTGGATTGGTCAGATGCTTGATATTTGGCATATACGTAGATACATTATACTACTATGGATTAATAAAATAAAATCATTAGCGAACATGTTAACCTTTCAGAACGCTGCATTTCCGTTCCCAACAGGTCTCATAGGGAATGTATGTGAGCAATATTCGGCCAGCGACTGCTCCTAGGATTTTTTCCGGATCATCTTGAAACCTAACATATTTCTAGGATCTGTTGACCCGCAAGTTTGCCAAAAAAATCTTTTCGGTTCAGTGTCCAATTTTTTTGAAAATGCTGAATAAAAACAATTATTTGGCATCATGAGAATTCTTACTTCTGTCCCTGTCAGAATGTTGCCATTTTTTACATCCCTAGATACCAGAGGCTACTATTGCTTACTAAAATAAAATCGTTTGTGGACATATTAACATTTCTATTATTGCAAATCTGCACACTAAACAATATTTCAATGATTTGCTGATAGATGACGGGATTAGGGTCCAATTGTTTCAGCATTTGGATCACCTGATCCAGGGCGGAATTGCCTCTCGGACACCATCTACCGAACTCCGATATCCTGAATGGTTCATGAGATATTGAAGTTTTTGTATCGTAGACAAATATCTCAATATGGAATGTATTGGAAATTGATTTGATGATAACTGATCCAGTTTTGGAAATATCATATCCAAACTTGGTACATTTCTAGTACGCACCAGGCATGTATAGATCATCTACAGAAATTGTATCTGGTGTATGGTTCCAGACAATGCCACGTTTTCTTGTCCAAAAGGTCCAATTAAATAAAGGAGAAATGAATTTTGTTTGGCCCAGGTAGTCAGAAACAATTGCACTTCACCAGATTTAGTTGCCTCAATCAGCTCCAACAGGTAAAGGGAGGTAATTCATGCCAAATCCTAAAATTTGTCACTTTGACCACTGATTGACCTTGACCGTGGACGGGTCACTTTCAAACCATCATGAGAATCGAAATTCACCATATTGAACTGACACAATCAACTTGAACAGGTCAAGGGAGGTAATGCATGCCAAAACAAAAATTGGTCAATTTTTTGCATGAATTGCCTCCCTTTACTTTTCATTCATTAATTTCTCCTTTATTTGACATTTAATGGCATTTTCCTTGATTTTGGTAAAAATTCCACTACAGCAAATCAGGACACATTATTTTATACTTTAGGGTCAAGGCTATCGGTTTCCAAGAAATCAGCTTTTCCATACCCTGTGTAAAACTATGGTAATTTCAACTATGGCTCTTTGAACTGTGTCAACACTTAGACCTTTTATCAGATCAGCATCAGCTATGTTCAATGATCATATGAGAAGAGTGCTTATAATACTCCTTAATGCCCAGTCATCGCAGATTTACAGTTACTTCAGTAAATGTGTTCTAGTTATTATTATTATTATTATTATTATTATTATTATTATTATTATTATTATTATTATTAATTAATTAATTAATTAATTAATTAATTAATATTATAAATGTGTAGGGGTTAAGGATAGTATGTTTTAAGGCATTTTTGAAAGAGCTCAATGCTTATGTTAGGACTTTCTCTTCTTGATAGATGGGAGACCCAGGGCTGGACATACATGGATTGCCATTCCTATATTGCCTTGTTCTATGCCAGGAGATGCTACAGGCATATACTGAATGTTAAACCTTTACAGTATACACTCATTGCCTCTATAGTCATAGTACTAGCAGTACTAGTAGTAGTTGACTACAGGCCTAGTTGAACCCGTTATCACTCTATAGAGCTCCTGAAAGCCAGAACTCTATGAGTTTGCATGAGTCATTAACTCAACAGAGTAAACATTGGTGGCCATATAAGTGACTGACCATATTGGCAGCTATTATATCGTTATGGAAACAATGGTACTAGATTATAGACTTTTTAATGTATGCTATGCTCTACAGGCTATATACGATGCTTGTACATGCAAGTATAATGATCAGATTGTCTGCCTCTGGACTGACTGTTCACTATATGTCAAGGGGTGCTTGATGACTCATAATGTGTGCTCTGTGTAGCCTATCGATTCCAGGTTTCTAACCAAATATGGGTACAGGCTATAGCATGCACCCGGTGGTGTATGCAACTAGTGATCTGCGTTGTATATAGGTAAGGGGTGAGTGGTGACTGGCATCTAGACAATACAGCAGCGAGTTATAACATTATCAATATTTGAATTAGGCTCCACCCCTAACACTTACATGCATTATTACCATTCTAACGCCCCTACCGGTCAAAACACCACATCTGAACAGCTGAAATGTTAATCATTTTGGAGTATACTCGCTATCTAGTCATTCAGGCTCTCTTCAGGTAGCCATATGCTTGTTGAATGTGTTATAAGTCTAGGGGTTTCTTTGCTTAGGACACCGCAACATGGCCAGCGTCTGAAATGTTAAGTTGCTAAGCCGTTTTAGAGCATAGGAGTGATCCACTCTCATAGCACATCTTCACGCAGGCCCGTGTGAGGGTGATGATTTATAATTTCCTGTCCACATATCCAGATGTAGTGCATACACATGGTTTTATAACACAGAATAGGTTATTTAATAAGCTAGTTGACAAATATTTTGAATATATTTTGACTGACTGAATTCCATATTTACACAAAATCCATACAACAAGCAGCCAGCTTTCATGGGTGTAAATCTAGCACCCGAGCACAGACCTCTTTATTATAATATTATTAATATATTAATATTATTAATATTACTAATATTATTAATATGATTAATATTATTAATTAATATTATTATAATTAGGGGCATTGTGCAGGGGTTAGTGATAGAATGTTTTGAGGTATTTCTGCATGATCTCACAGCTTATGTTGAAGCCTTTGGCTTCTTGATAGAAGAGACCCATGGGCTGGAGATGCATGGATTGCCATTGCTATATTGGTGTGTTCTAGGCCAGGAACCACTACAGCCATTTTCTGAATGTGAAACCTTTAAAGTATACACCCATTTCCTCTACGGTAATAGTAGTAATACTAGCAGTACTAGTAGGAGCAGTAGTAGTAGGCCCATGCCTGCTTTAATGTGTCATAACTCTATAGATCTCGCGACACCCAGACCCCTAAGTGTTTGCACAGTTCATTAACTCCACAGACTGTATACCCGGATGTGCTGATAGGCAGCGATGGGTCATGTGATCCTTCGCTTGACCCCACCCCCTAACCATCTTCATACCCATAACACATTCACGGGACATTAGGCATGTGTGCGTGGCCTAATATGCAAATATGATGACGCCATAACTCTATGGACCAATCAGATCACCCATCCATCCCGTCACCTTTCTACTGATGGCCATTGTCGTAAATACCCTTGACATAAACATATTCTGTAAGTGACACTCCATGCTTTGCAGAAAATAAATTATGCTAAACAGAACAGAAATATACCTTATGTGATTCTTTTTATAGTTCTACATAGGTAATAACCGCCACTCACCCCTATCTATTACACATGTTAACTAGTGGATTATCACAGTTTAGGTGTTTAAAAATATTTTCTTCAGAAGTCAGATTGGTATTGCTGTTTCCGGATCTGGTGGAACGCAGTGGAATAAAATGTTCAGAAATGGGTCTGTTCTCCGAATAGAATCTTCTTAACACCTTTTGAATCCAGGTTAGGGCAATATGTTTAATTAGTAACGCTCAAGCATAAAGTAAATGATGGGTAGATGGATTTATGGAATGGATGGATATATAGGTTACTGGATAGATGTATGGACTATTAGGTAAATGGATTAACGAAGACAGGTTAATTAAAGGATTATCTAGATTAACGGAGTTTATTATTATTATTATTATTATTATTATTATTATTATTATTATTATTTTTATTATTATTATTATTATTATTATTATTATTAATTATTATTGGAGTAATAGAGTAATGGATGTTTATTTTGCTAGATTACTGGCTGGTGTGTGGGTGGATTAATAGATAGGTTTTTTTTAATGGATTGGTATATGGATTGGTGGGGAGCTTAATTGTGAATATGTGAATATCATAAGAATGTCGAGTTATCTGGGTCAAATATGTCAGATTTTACCCTACGGTTGTTTCATGGTCATTACCTAGAAAGTATGGTTATGCTATGGAAGCAAATCTAAGGGGTATACAGCTCAACAGTCTATGATGTTTGGACGAGCTGGTCAACCCAGGTGTTAATTTGACCACTATGACCTCAAAAACCCGTCAATGATAAGTACCAAAGGTGTTGATGGTCGGATCAGAAGTTTCATGTTAACAGGAAATCGTCCAAAGTGGTATAAATTAAATGGCTCGATTGTTTAGTATCAATAGATCAAGAATTACAGGAATATTGCCGCTGTCGATTTTATGGTATCAGGACAACAGATCTATATGACATAGAAGGGATTTCGAATCAATGTAACAGATTCCGATTTAATGAAAAAAGTTGAGGAGATAGGGGCGATAGGGTATGGATATGGCTGCAACTCAAATTAGATTATTTGGATTGGATAATGGCAAACTATGGAGGTGATCTCTCCGGATTGAACTTAAAGCTCACATGTCTCTGCTTTTTGGCCAAACTTGATCAATAGTTATGATCAAAATTCAGATATGTATGAGTTGGTCAAAGTTGCACGCTGCTCAGTCACCACCAGAGCTCCTCATTAACCGACCACAATAATATCATCGATCTATCTAATGACGTTGAAGTCGTAATGGGAAAAACTATGGCCGATTGACCCAGATATACGTCGATTTAAATTCTAGCAGTTACGGTTAAACAGTTCCAATCTCTCTTTCAAAAAACAAGAGCTGTTTAAACTTCTTTACCAGAACCAGAAAATCCGTCTATCTGAGAATGATACTATTTGATGGTTAATCTGCATGCGGTAGAGAAAATTCTGTAAATGAAACTATGAACACATAAAAAAACCCATTAATCATTCATTCATGACATAAAAAACGGAGTAGACGAATTGATATTGATAGAGTAAAAATGGAGTAGTAAACTAACGCTGTATTTATAACATTTTAAAAGCGCCAGTGATGCTTTAGAATCACAGATATAGTACCTGAATAAATTAATACATAAATAAGCGGAAAGAAAATGATTTTTGGAAATTTGATGATTGAAATTTTAATCAATCAGCCCTTAATTTTCATAAGGGTTAATTTATTAAAGAGGCAATCACCAAATAGCATAGTAAACTTATAACCAATTTGAATGCATAATTTAATTCACCGCTGGCGCGGTGGGTGGATTAATAGATAGTTGGGTTTTTTAATGGATTGGTATATGGATTGGTGGGAAGATTAATTGTGAATATGTGAATTAGCATTACTAATACATATATCATATAAATGGATGAATAGACGTGAGGGACAGAATGAGCTAGAGAGGAAGGGAGAATGGGATTGATGGATGGATAGATGGATGGGCTGATGACTAGCTGGAGGGAGAAGAGGTTGAATGAATGGATGGATAGATCGATGAATAAGATGGGAATGGATGTCTGGTGGATGAATGGATTGACGGACATCGAGATTGATGGAGAGATGGAGAGATAGCTGGATGGCTGAAAATAGGCAAAAGTTGCGAGATGTGTGGGTGGGTGACTGGATGGACGGATGGACGATAGATAGATAGATAGCCGATGGATGTATATATGAGGCGGCGATATGGATATGTAGAGCTGGAGAGATAGCTGGATGGATGAAGAGAGGCAAGAGTTGCGAGATGGCTGCGTGGATGGATGCATGGATAGTTGGATAGATGGATAAACGATAGATAGATAGATTTCAGATGGATGTATATATAGCGGAGGTAGGGATATACGAGTCGAAATCTGAATGGATGGAGGGGCGTGCGTACGTACGTGTGAGCGTGGTGCGTACATGTGCGTGCATACTTACGCACGCGATTACGTACTACGTACGTGTCTGTGTGCGTGCGCACGCGTGCACGAGTGTGTGCGTGCGTGCGTGCGTGCGTGCGTGCGTGCGTGCGTGCGTGCGTGCGTGTTGGGGGTGGGACGGGGTGTTGGGTGGGGGGAGGAGCTGTTCTTCAATAATAGCTTATAAATCAGGTTCGTTTGATCAATAATATATAATATTATATTTTAATCCGCCAGTGATTATCCACACAACATACTGAACGATGCTCATGTCAATATTGCCTTTCTCAAGAAAAATGAAGACAAGATAAAACGAGGAAAATGTAGAGCCTACAATTAATTGTGCAATATTATAAGTAAAATATTTTAAATTATATATACTTAACAATCGCTACTAGAACGCGCAGTCCATGGCGCGCCATCGAAAATCCTCACGCTTTGACCAACTTCGCCGTTCAGTACTGCTGTAATGCGGCAATAACCAATTTCGCCCGTTTTTAAACGGCGCAGGTCCATATACCAATTTGTTATTGGTGCACCCTTTTGTAAACGGCGAAGACCCATATGGCCGTTTGTTATTGGCGCGCCCGTTTGTAAACAGCACACTGTCCATATGCAAATTGTTTATTGGCGCGCCCATTTGTAAATGGCGCACTGCCCATGTGTCAATATAAAACTTGCTCCAATAGGAAAAGTACACATATTGTAGATATGGGATTGTCTTCTGGGGGGTCATGACCCCGGGGACATCTTATATTTGCAGTCCAAGACCCCCAGCGAAGAATATGACTATATTTTTGAATACCAGACGAGCTAGGGAACGGATAACACAATGAGCGAAAATGTATTAGCGCGATCTAGTGTGTGCATCAAGTCGATGCAAAACTGACACGAAAATATAGCTGATACAATAAGTGAAATTGGAATATGAAATTGGAATAGAATAGACTAAGACTTAGGGCAGTGAGCTGATGGAATCTATCGGTGATTGAAAGATGAAAGCTGTTGCTGCAGGCGCGGCATAACCTTTTATAGTATTCAACAGAAGTTATGACCAATAGTTTTCTAAATATTCAAGCAAGAGCGTCGGTAGGATGCTACGCACAGAGTGTACGTAGCACAGACTGAATGACTCATAAAATGACGTAGTAAACGTGGCGACGACCGACTTACAATAAGGTGACCTGGTTTCTATATTTCTATAGAGGCGACCCACGACACCAGATACGACACCAGATGTTGGTGAATCAGATGTGGTACATGGTCACTACGTCATGACACCCTTCTGAAATGCAGGCGTAGGCCTAATAAGCAAGGGGCTGGACGTGGGCATGATAGCGTCTGGCGCCAAGAAGATTAGAAAACCAGACACAAATTGTCGAAACAATATCCATCGCTGTCAAGTTTGGGGGAGGTTATCGGATAGAATTCCACACTCATGAGTCAATTAGGCCGCTTTAACTTGTTCGATGTTCTTTTCCTAAGAGAGAAAAATCGGAGTTTGATTAGTCAGGATGACGTCACAATCAATGAGCATCGAATCAAACTCTGGAAAGAAGAACCCAAACGAACATGGTAAAGAGCTCCAAAGAAGTATAAGATATGACTTTAACTTTTTAGAAAATCTTAGTCCGAAAATTATTGCGCTTAGGAAAACCTAGCCTCGAGTCCGTATAGTTCTGTGGAACTGAATTTGTCGAAATTCAAACAAGTTCTTGGTGAATGGTTTTAAGTAGCCAAGAACGGTTTTTGACGAAAATGATTTAGAGAATCGTGAAACGCAACTTTGTAATGATAGAATAACCAGTATTCGTATTGTATGAAAATCAGTTATTTCTATAGACGCGAGTGACAGTAAAAGTTACTCAGGGTATCTGGTGGTAGTATAAGCCACCCATAATTGATAGAGATTGGTGGTAGTATAAGCCACTCATATTTACTTAGAGTTTTATTTAACAGTTTGTTTTCTATCGTGACAGCATAAGTCACACATATCCGTAGCCATATTAGACAGTCAAAAAGAAGAGAATAAATTATCACTTCGATATTCTCGAAGCAAGAGTTTGGGTTGTGTATTGTCCAGTCTGGAAGCGACGGAAGACCACCGTCCCGAGCCACCATCTTTTACCCGAGTCAGATCAGGCCCAGATTATCGAGTATAAATATCGTCACCATTACCTTAGACTAGGCGAGCAGATAATCGTGCTACTGCATCTTTGATAAGAGGTTGTCGCAGCAACCGTTACATCATATTCTTATCAGAGGTGTGGTAGATATATTTCTAAATTAGACCCGAAGATCGAAAATCTTCAATATGTAAATAAATTGTGATTTCTAGCCCTACGTTCGTAGGTCAATGATTAATTTTCAGTTACTTGGTTAGATTTATTGACACGTCTTACTTAAAGAAACAATGTCTATCAAACAAGGTGGTGGGGGGTTCAAAGAATCTTTGTATGACATAGCCTACCAGGCTACCAGCTTAATCACTAGGTGAGGTGTGACCCAAACATAGTTTTAATCAAGTAAGTACTGTTTTATTGTGTGAATAAATAAGTGCTTTTTTGATCTATCGCTCTGCAATTGGATAGTTTGTAAGGACAGATTTAAGTTTTCTGTCATAAGTGTGAGGATTATTTAAAGTGTTTATTAATGTAGTCCAATACACAAATCATACTCAATGTTAGTCACTTCATTTGATCCTTGCGTTATTATTCTCATTAATCACTTTGATCCTTAAGTACAGACATTATGTGTAATCACAAAACAATGGATTAATCAGCGGCTTAAATCGATTCAATTGTCACGGGATTGTTGATGTATACACAAGAATATTTGCGCCCAATGCAGAATTATTGACTAACCGACTGAAGGAATGAATGAATGAACGGGCATACGGATGAACGGATGAACACATGAACAAGCTAAAAATACCAGGCATGAATGAACACATGAATAAATACGGACAGACGTGTCTGAACAACTGAATGAATTGCTTACTAATGGGCGCGCAGATAATCAATTTGCATATGAGCCTGCGATGTTTCAAAATGGACGCACTGATAACCAATTTGCATATGGGCCTGGGCCGTTTACAAATATAGTATAAATATTGTCTTGCATTCAAGTAGCTTACATAGCAAATTTAGTTGAATTCCGCCAAATTTGACTTTCAGGTAGCTCGCTAGCTCCAGCCTGTCACCAGCCCACTGCGGGTGGTGGGTGTGTGTGGGGTAGGGTGAGGGGGAGGTGCGTGGGGGATGGGGCTGGAGGGTGGTGGTGGGGTGGGGGCTAATGTAAATGGTGTTTTGCAGTACCCAATAATATCGTCGTACCTTACATAACAAATTTGATTAAATTCCTCCAAACTGTTTCGGAGGAGATAGCCGGACAGACAGACAGACAGACAGGGGCGATTGCAATTATTCCTCCATGTTTCAAAACGCATGGGGATAGTAACCATTAGACAGCTAATTTTGCGATATCATGGCTATGACTGCTTTGTCATAAATTCGAGGATTTTAACACGGCCATGTCACAGATGTGCCCGTGATATATACCACCCGCACCTATTGCCTATATTTAACTCTTTACGCACTGATGGTTTATAATTCAAGTTAATTGTTATAGGGACAGAAGAATTCCGAAAAAAGACTCAGCCTGGTGTTCATTTTGTGAACAATTGCGCTGAAAGCTGTTGCTGTCTTAGACAGCAACATATTTGTTTCCAAAATGAATACCAAATACCATATGAAATAGAATGATTTGAGAGTCACACCCAAACCAAATTGGACATGGTCTTCTCATTATTTATTGTTAATTATTTTTTCAGATTTTCCCAATGTTTTAGGTATAGTTTATACACGCAGAGCGGGCAGTGTTTTCTGACCGAGGGCCATGTATTATACATAATCCGGTCCATAGATAATACATAGAGGCCGATTTAAGTACGATCGTCTGTGTTCAACATACCGTTATTCCCGCCTAGTGTTTCACGCTTATCTGTAGCGACAGTATCAAGTGAAAATTAATGGTGGTAATTTCGCATATGGAAGCTGGCCCGAGAACACGGCTCGTCGTCCCAGCACTGACAAGCTCTGGCTGCGTCCAGGCACTGCCAAGCCGTCTCAGTAGTGACAGCTGCAGACAAAGGCCTATCAAACAACGCGCTTTGCGACGCTATTTCTCAGTAGTGACAGCTGCAGACAAAGGCCTATCAAACAACGCGCTTTGCGACGCTATTCTGTTCTGTTCTTGGAGTTTCCGCCAATGTCTGGCGCACCACCTTTCGGTGTATTATCCGGGAATCTCTAGAATCCGCAAATTACTGGAGTTTTCCATTAATTATATATTATATTGTATACACACACGCAAACAAGTTCAAGTTCAAGATTATTTATTTTGATATAGAATATACATTTACAGTTTCACAACAGGTAGTCCACCAAAGGCAGAGCCTATGTGGCGGTGGACCCGTACATATAACATATAACAACAATATAGGACATGAGAATACTGAATACATACGGTTAACATGTTATAGTCCTATATATACATATAGGTAACTGTTTCGCTTCCAAGCCTCTGCAGTCTACATTTCCCATGGAGCCTAACTCAGGGTATGCTGAGTACCTCTAAAAAAGCCACAAGCAACTTTCAGTCAAATTTTTTCTAAAATACTCAGCCAATCCAGAGTCATTGCCAATTGGAGTTATTGTCCGCTTCCAGCAGTCCAACAGTTAATAGACGTATGACAATTTACATTTTACAGGGAAAGACATGACAGAGGGATGTGTGCTTATCTTGCTTAAGTTAATTCTATATTACATATTCTTATTATCAATGACAAAGTATTAATTAATTTTTTTTTTTAGGCTGTGATGGTAGAGGTAGTTGTTTGGTAGTTACCATTATGACAGATATTCTTATTCTTATTATTATTATTATTATTATTATTATTATTATTATTATTATTATTATTATTATTATTATTAATAATAATATTATTATTATTATTATTATTATTATTATTATTATTATTATTTGTTCTGGTGACTGGGTGCAAGTATGAGAATAGCATGCCATGATGGTGAGTGTTTTCCAGAGTCTAGTCCAAACGATCATTAAATCTGACATTTATGTACATGCATGTAGGCCTACACGCGCAAGTGATTTTCCTATCTGTATATAGGTAAATGGTCACAGTTCAAAGACGAGTAAATTTATGTTCACCAGACGCGTAAATGAGTTCACTGTTATTCAAATACATGTAGGAGCATCCAGAAAGCATAAGGTGCACCATATTTTTCTATGTGCAATTGATACTAACTTGATATTTTATAATGCAAGCTTTGTTAGGTAATTCATTTCATTTAAGAGATGATTACGTCTGATATGACGTTTATAGCAGAGTTTCCTGGAGATGGATTCAATTTTCGACATTGAATCGCTTCCAATCAGGCCAAACAAGAGAGTTGTGTCAAGTAACATCTGGAGAATAAGATTCTCATCCTTGCTTATTAATTCCCAGCTATCTGCCGCCACTAGATGCTCGATTTCCGCTATATAGATGCTTCTGATATCTGCAAATTCTGGACACTGAACTAGGAAATTCATACGGTCTTCTATAACCTTCTTACAAAAAGGACAGGCATCATTCTCATATTGATTAAATTTGGATCTGTGTGCTTGCAGATAGTATGTACCGGTTAGTAACCTTGCCTTGATGGCGGCACGTTTTACATCATATGTATTTGCTGTCACTGTTGACCAGATCGGATGTGGCCTTCCGTTATCAAGGATGTCAACATTCACAAACCGGGCTGATGATTTCTGCTTAATGTCTTCCTTTAGCATCTCTAGGACCACTGTTTACAGTCTTTTGGACATATGTTATTGAAAAACAGCGCCATCATACGACTATGACGTGATTTTGACGTTATACCAGGGGCATTAACTCGTAACGCGAATGACGCGGTAACGCAAATCCCACTCAGCGTTTTCTATACTAACTACCTCTATGATCCCACTTGACGCGGGAAACAAAGCGAAACAGGCGAAATAAATAAATAAATAAATAGCCAAACACGTAAACAAACAAACATGTATATAATCAAATAGATATGGCGTGCTGCAGTGAATTTAAAGGTGGAAAATCAAAAGATAAAAAATGTAGACTGATCATAGTTGAGGGTGCTCATGCTCTGCGATCGGATGCACAAATTAAAAGGGGAAGCATGAAAATTGTGTGTTTTTTAGTTTCCAAAAGATAAGGAAAGGATAGAAATTCATGTTATAGTCATACTATTTGCTACACCATGCCTATACATGCCTATAATTAACACCAGGTGGGACTGTGGGTTGCACATCTTCAAATATCATGCACATTCGCCTACGCATTGCGAATATAATTGGTGTAGGCAAGAATTTTTGAACGACACTATTCTAAGCACGCACGCGCGCATCCATTAAGTTAATGCTAATACAGGAACTTATTTTGAGCACTTGTTTTGCACTATGGAAAATAATATCAGGGCCGGTGTGCGCTCCACACCAGCACGGCACTTTTTGAGCTCGCAAAACAAAATTTTTTTAATAGTTATATATCGCAACCATTTCCAGTTTCCAACTCTATAAATTTATTAATTAAATATAATCTGCTAATTCTTTTTTAACTTATTTTATTGTATCATGTGTACAAAGGGATTGGGCACAAGTTCTAACAATGTATTTCCGTCATCTCCCAACTGAATATATGAGAGAGAGAGAGAGAGAGAGAGAGAGAGAGAGAGAGAGAGAGAGACATTAGTAGCGCTTCAGAGTCAGATTTTAAACTTTACTGGCCAAGTTTGAGTACTTTCAGCAGCAGCAGACGCAGTACCACTAGCAGCAGCGATCAGCAGCAGCAGCAGCAGCAGCAGCAGCAGCAGCAGCAGCAGCAGCAGCAGCAGCAGTAGTAGTAGCAGTAGTAGCAGTAGTAGCAGTAGTAGTAGTAGTAGTAGTATTCATCATTTTTCTGAACAGTTCTCAATTTGTATCAGCTCATCTCTAACCCGGGCAACTTCTAGTTAATAAATATTGTTGCGTTGTTATAGTATCATCAACATTGTATAGGGAGGATCAGCATAACATGGTTCCCTATGTACGTGTATAGGTGAGTGAGTGATAGCGGCGGCGCGCGTGCGTGCGGGCGTGCGCTGGCTCGTGCCTGCGTGTGCGTGTGTATGAGCATTTACGTGAGTAACTGCGAGCCTCAAATTTGTAGGAGCGCAGACGGAACAAGTCCGGGTTGAATACTTGCCACAGTAAAATCAAAATTGATCAGGAGGTTTAACCAATAGTGGGATCAACGAGGTCTGTATTCACGGTGCGCCCCACCCACCCACCCCACCAGTGTTTGAGACATGTGCCTCGTGGGTGCCCCCCCCCCCCCCCCCAATTGAACTTTGAGATTTTTTGTTTTTAACCGACTGTAAAATAAGCGGATGTGATATAAGAACTGTTTGTCGCAATGTATGTGTGTGCATTCAATATGAAACTATGTAACCGAAACGCCGTAACCAACAAGTTCACGCGGTCGATAGTGAGATGGCGAGACGTCACGTAGTCGACGACAGGATAGATTACTTGCATAACATCTTTAGAGGGGCATTCCCATCTCTCGCCTATCGCCCTACTAGGCCAATTTGTACATTTCACCACAATACTAATTTGCATAGCGAGCATTAGCCAAAACAATCCATGACATAATGATATACACCACTCCCTGATTTTCCGTGCTTTAACTGTGTATTTTTCAGCGAAATTGTCATTGACGTTGTTATTAGAATCGGCACGCCATATGTTTGGTAGGTATGATAAAGTATCATCTGCCAGCTGTATCCACGTATCGTACGGCATTGCCTCTACATAAAAAGCATATGCACTAAATTTGAGACATTGGTAAGAAAAAGCAGTGGAATTTTAAATTCTCTTTACGTACTACAGTAGCCTAGTCACCGCATTGATTTTACACGCCATGTTAGATGGTGGGTAACAGCAAGACGGAATGGTTGCCTTTGGTAAGTTGGAACTTCAAATTAACCCATGTAGTTCCACTATCTTAATCTCAATGCGGCCATACCAGTGATCTGTTGACTGTTCGGAATGAAATTCCACATGAAAAATAGACAGCAACAGCTTCCAGTTAAATTAGTTTCAAAACAGTCAACATAATTTTCTTAATTATAATTGATTTTTATGCTCCCAAAAGATATTGATTAGGCATAGACAGCGTTTTGTCTGTCAGTCAATTTGTTCATTCATTCTCCCATCCAACCGTCTATCCATCCATCTGTTCATCCTCTACCAGTTTGTCTGTGTCATACTTTCGAGATTGTCTGGTCACACTGTGCACGTTCGTTCAATCGCCAGAGCATAGTTTCAAAAGTGTATATACGTGTATGCTCATGAAACGTGTTATCTGAGTATTTGCATATAAGTTAGGAAGAATGTGTGCATATGTCAATACCCAATCAATCTGGCCATCTTCTGGCCATATGGTCATTTCTCCATTTGCCCATTCGTTCGTCCATCCATTCACCCTCCATCGGTTTGCCTGAGACATTGTTTCAAGATTGTTATGTGTATGACCTTGAAACATGGAGGGTGGATATATCTTTAGAATGTGTGCGGGTACCACAACTAGGTCCGTCCATCCATCCATCTGTTCATCCAATCGTTCATCTATCTATTCACACTATGCACATTTGTCCACTGTACAGACCATAGTTTCAAACGTTTTATATACATGTATGATCATGAAACATGTGATGTGCATGTGATATATCTCACTAAGAATGTGCGCATGTATCAAACTAGGCCAGTCTGCCCATCCATCCATCCCTCTTTACTTCTCCATCTGTTCATTCATCTGTCCATACTTTCACAGTCTACTGGTTTCTCTGGACCGATGGACCATAGTTTCAAAAGTCTTATATGTATAATCTTATTCTGATCATATATGCCGTTTAATATATAATTATGTTATTACGTAGATTGAAGCCATGGCCATGCAAGCAAATATCAAGAACTTTTTTTCGAAGCGGGGAGCTGAATCCACTGATTTAACAGAGCCAGGAAGCCATAGAAGATCCCGAAGACAAGATGAGGATAATTCAGATGAACCAATAACTACCTGTGAAGAAGACGTTTTCCTGGATGATTACTCAGATTCCAGGACCAGCAGATATAAGTAGTGGGAGAAGTGAAGGTCCACTACAACCAAAAGACATATCCTTTCCATCAACTCGTTTCGGAGTTAAACAACGTTCATTCAGATCGGCATGGTATACTTCCTATAGTTGGCTGGAATATTCTGTATGTAAGGATGCAGCATTTTGCTTCTGCTGCCGCATGTTTCCAGTACCAAACAAACTACTGACAGAAAATGTTTTCACATGTCATGCGCTATGTATACAACAACAGCATACACGAGGAATTCCTGGACTTCGTTCGCCTCAATGAACTGAATGCTGAGTATTTGAAAGAGAAACTGTGTGATGGTCTCACATCATGTGAAATCAAAATTAGTGACTGTGTAGCGCAAACATATGATGGAGCGTCTGTCATGAGTGGTTGTAACAGAGGTGTTCAATCATTGTTCCGAGATGAAAAAGCACCAAACGTGGGTTATATTCACTGCTATAATCATAGACTTTATTTAGTCATAGTAGACAGTGCGAAATCAGTAAGAAAGATTCATCGAGTGATTCGGATTTGGATGGCCAGAATGAACCTATAGTGGGAGCTGTAGGAACACCGAAGGTAGCGCAAACCAAACATTCACTGGTAGCTCAACCTCAACTACCTCCAGGACCAGCAGATATAAGTAGTGGGAGAAGTGAAGGTCCACTACAACCAAAAGACATATCCTTTCCATCAACTCGTTTCGGAGTTAAACAACGTTCATTCAGATCCGCATGGTATACTTCCTATAGTTGGCTGGAATATTCTGTAAGTAAGGATGCAGCATTTTGCTTCTGCTGCCGCATGGTTCCAGTACCAAACAAACCACTGACAGAAAATGTTTTCACATCAGTAGGCTACCGACAATGGAAGAAGGCAAATGAGAAAGATGCAGGATTCGCTCAGCATGAACGAAGAGATTATCACCATCTCACATTTTTCGCATGGAAAGAGTTTCAAGAGTATGTCAGTAAAGGACGAATGGTTGATGTTGCACTTATATCAGCACATGAAAAGAATCTATGTGAGAATAGACATTATATGAAGCAGATTGCTCGTGTTCTCTCCTTGACAGCAAGACAGAAAATTGCCAAAAAGAGGCCATAGAGAAGCTATTGATAGCGAGAATAGAGGAAATTTCTTGGAAATTCTTGAACTTTTAAGTGAACAAGATGGCATAGTTAAAAGCAGACTTACAGGACGACAAAGAGTAAAGTATACAAGCCCAGAAATTCAGAACGAAATACTTGCTGTGATAGCAGGGATGATTAGATCAGAAATCAGTAAGGAAGTTCATGCCAGTGTTGACTACTCGGTGATGATGGATGAATCCAAAGACATAAGTAAAAGAGAACAACTCTCAGTTGGCATGCACTATGTATACAACAACAGCATACACGAGGAATTCCTGGACTTCGTTCGCCTCAATGAACTGGATGCTGAGTATTTGAAAGACAAACTGTGTGATGGTCTCACATCATGTGAAATCAAAATTAGTGACTGTGTAGCGCAAACATATGATGGGGCGTCTGCCATGAGTGGTTGTAACAGAGGTGTTCAATCATTGTTCCGAGATGAAAAAGCACCAAGCGTAGGTTATATTCACTGCTATAATCATATACTTAATTTAGTCATAGTAGACAGTGTGAAATCAGTAAGAATGGCAGAGAACTTCTTCAGTTTCCTTGAAGAACTGTATGTCTTTGTATCATCACATGTGCCTTATGAGCTATTTCTTAAGAAGCAGAAAGAACTTTCTCCTGGGAAACAAATCCGTGCCCTGAAGGAACTGAGTGACACCAGATGGGCATGTCAGTATATAGCATGCAATGTTATGTTGGATACACTACCAAGTGTGATTAGTACACTTAAGGAAATAGAAGAGTCCCACACAGGAAAAAGAGCACACGATGCCAGATGTCTGCTGATGAATTTCAACTTTACAACAGTTGCTTGTTTGGTTAGGTTCACTCACATTCTCTGCCAAACAAAGTTACTATCAGACATGCTCCAATCACCAGCACTAGATTTGTCAGCAGCTGCAGATGAGATTGAAACCATACAAACAGATCTTCAAGAGCAGTGGTGTGAGAAGGTGTGGCACAGTCTATGGCAGAAATGCATTGACTTGGCTAAATCTCTGGATATTGATGTCGTTCCACCAGCCAAGCGGCAGCGTGCTGGAACACTACTGAGACGTCTTGCAGATAGCAGTGTTATGACACCAACACGGCAGCGTGATGATGGTGATCAGAGTACTAATGAGGATCAATATCGGGTCACACTGTACTACCCTGTAATGGACAAGCTCGTGTCTGAATTGGGAAGAAGATTTGATTCTGCCAACAGAGAATTTCTAAGATCCATATCCTCATTGGACCCTAAAGGTTCCAAGTTCCTGGACAATGCACAGCTCGCTACAATGACGGAACAGTGTGATATTGGCAATGAATATCTAGAAGTGGAACTGAGACAAGCCATGAGGTTAGTTGAGAGTAAGAGATCTACCAGGGTGAAGATTGGGAGTATTAGTGAGTTTGCTACATTCATTGGGGTTTACAAGGATGCATTCCCTGACCTGTGTAGGTTATTGAATATCGCGTTGGTGTTACCACCCACATCAGCCTCATGTGAGCGAAGTTTCTCATCTATGCGTCATATTAAGAGCTATCTGCGAAGCACCATGTCAGACTCAAAACTCTTATCTTTGGAGGTAATTGGCATCCATACACAGAGAGCGAAACAAATCAATATGAATAACTTCATAAACATTTTCGCTGGAAAGCACAACAATAAGAACTTCCAACTATTTTGAATGAACGTTCAACCGTGAATCATTGTTTATTAGCTTTATTAGCAGTAGCTGATAGAACTGACATATAATGGCCTGCATACTTTTCCTCTTATGTTACGTTTATAGAAACCATTACATCCAATTAATAACCATTCATCAATCATCATCTTAACACAAGTGTAATTATGAACTGGAAAGTGAAGAACTGACAGACACAAAAACCATAATAGTTAAAATTCTACTAACTTAATTTATCGCTATAGATCTTGAAATACAATATCTATTGTAAGTAACATACAAAAAGTATGTTACTATATTTTTGACTTATTGGTCAGGCTTACATAATCCATAATTATAATCCTGATCAATCCAAATATATTGCTTCCTAGTTCCAGCCAATTCACAGCTAAAACACATTTTTATCTGACTAGAAACTGAAAGGTTTTTACCCTGGAATACCTCACATTTCGCCCGAGCTTCATCAGCCACGCTGACTTCTCGTTGTCATCATTGTCACCAGGACTAGCGAGAATAATGAGAAGTCAGAGTTCTAGATGAAGCTCCTGTGGAATGGGAGAAATATTCCAAGGTTAAACCTTTTATTTTCGAGTTAAAATGTGTTTTACCCATACACGCCTAATGTTTTATTCTAAATCATCACATGATGAGAAAAATTACAACGGGCCAACGTTGTAATGCCAACTACGATCTGCCAACCTGTTGCCAAGGTTGGCCCAATGTCTACATGTTGTCTGGGATCCGTGTGATGGCATATGAGGGAAATAATTGTTTTTATCAATACATTATGGCGGTAGTCAATAAAAGAATATAAAATATAAATACACGCAGTATGGCGTATTCAAATACAGTCTAATCAAAGTATGGTGTTGTTGCTGTAGTAGTAGTGGTGGCGGCAGCGGCGGCGGCGGTGATACCTACAGTTGCTGTTGCTCCTGCTGCTGTTACTCCTACTACTACTACTACTACTACTACTACTACTACTACTACTACTACTACTACTACTACTACTACTACTACTACTACTACTACTACTACTACTACTACCACCACCACCCACCCACCCACCCACCCAACCGCCACCACCACCACCGCCAACACCACCATAGCATTATGTGAGAACTTAATTTAATTATAAGTGTGAGGATGGCCATGCTGCATTCTGCTATTATCGAAATTACAGAGGACGAAGGAAAATAGGAACACGTTAGGTGTGTATTGATGAATTACATTTGAAAATGCAGATGATGACATCTGCGCCCATGCAGATAAAACAATTTCTGGGTGGGTGTGGAGCTTCAAGCCCCTAAAACCAACAGTCGGATGAGTGCCCCCCTAGTAATGACAGTGCCCCTTGGGTGCCCCCCTACTTAGATGGGCCTTGCTACGCCGCTGACCCCACCACCCACGCATTTGTAAACATTATATTCTAAGGCCATCTCCTGCATTTCAGGATATACATATCGACATAGGCTACTGTTGCCTGCAAATTTACCCCGTTTTGCGCAGTTTCTGCTGAAAAACAGTTGACTAAATTGAGAAAATCTGTATGTCAGCTGGCTACGACCATATAACGTGCAGTCGATGGCACGCCATCGCAAATACCCATGCGTTCATTAACCTTTTAGCCTGACAACTGTACCCCTCCCATAAGGCCGGAGTCCAATATAACAGTGATTTCACGAACTGGAATCGTGTATGGGTAACTCAAATATAACAAATTTGATTGAATTCCGATGAAATAGCTGGATGGGCCGAACGTAAGGCCGTGCAACAAGTGCATTCGCACACGACCTCAAATTTCCAGCCCCCACCCCCTCCCAAAGTGACACACAAATCGTTTTTGTATTTCTTTGCCCCTCTGTAACTTCAAGTTACAGACATAGCTGTCATAACTATAAGACCGGTGTGGCCAAATCCCACAGCCCTCTGACCCCACTCTGACTCCACCCGACCACCCCCACACCCCACACCCCACACCACCAAGCGGCTTTACGTTTGAAACACAACCGGAACTTTAGCTATTTCTCGGGGGGGGGGGGGCCAGAACAAGAATTTTCAAAAAATTTGCACAGGGCTCCCTCTAAGTTCGGTCCTGTGAGAAATATCTTTGCTTTACAAATACACGGATAATACTTAATTTTACAGAGCAATCAAATCTGTAAGAAAGATTGCAGATCGAAGATGAAACTGAATAAGCTTAGCAATTTTACGTAGCATTTTTGTTTATGTACGTACATGGTATCGTGGAAATTAGCCAACGATCATCATGAGACTTGTAATGGCATAAAGCTGAGTATGTCAGATAAATGCACAACTATGTTTCATTTTTCTCTATCATAATGATCAATGGTTTAAGTATTGGATTTTCCCTAATTTGTGCAAATTTTAAAACAGTGTCACTGTGAGATATGACCGTATAGGATATAAGCCCTACCATTCCACAGAGGCATGGGAAATTTTGAGCTGATAGCAAATATGTTATAATATGCGCCAGACTAATCATAATCGCTTAGGCCTACGCGATTTCAGAAACTACTCATACTTCTAATCAAATAGGAATTAAAACCCACAACACAACGCCATTGATCATGGAAATGCAAATTTGATTCTTCACGGTGAAATTCTGAGTAATAGCAAAAACACACATTTGTAGTCAATATTTCATGGAGCCTGCCCGAACACCGATTTTTAGTCAAGTGTGTGTAGACCAATATCTAGACCTATCAAGCGAGTATAGACGGCGGCCTAGACGCTGGTCTAATCGACGTTATTTTAAATCAAAACGTGTATATCTGGATTAAGTTATAATATTAACATAAATGGGCTATAAACTACAAAATTATTATTAACCATATCGCACCTGTTAAATAAGTGAATTTGATGTAAAAAGGCAACAATTGCTGGATCTATTAGCAAAACGTAATTGTTTTTAAGTCACAACAAAATATAATGATACACAATTTAAAAAATATCGAAATAAACTAAATCAAATAATCAGAACAGCTAAAATAATGTACTACAAAAATAAATTCAACGAGCGAAAAGATGGGTTCTACTAAAAGGAATAACGACTAACGAATAAAGAATAAAGAATAACGAATAACGAATAAAGCATAACGAATAAAGAATAACGAAAAACGAATAACGAATAACACAGAATAACAGCCATTTTATATGGAGTAACTCGAAATAACAGATATATTATATGGAATAACATATTATGACAGCCATTTTACATGGAATAACATGGCATAACAACCATTTTATAAGGAATAACACGGAATAACAGCCAATACATATGGAATAACACGGAATAACGGCCATATTAAATGGAATAACATGGAATAACAGCCATTTTATATGGAATAACACTGAATAACAGGCATAGTAATGGAATAACATGGAATAACAGCCATTTTATAAGGAAAAACACCGAATAACAGCCATTTTACATGGAGTAACTCGAAATAACAGATATATTATATGGAATAACATATTATGACAGCCATTTTACATGGAATAACATGGCATAACAACCATTTTATAAGGAATAACACGGAATAACAGCCAATACATATGGAATAACACGGAATAACGGCCATATTAAATGGAATAACAGCCATTTTATAAGGAACAACACGGAATAACATCCATTTTATATGGAATAACACGGAATAATGGCCATATTAAATGGAATAACATGGAATAACAGCCATTTTATATTTAATAAGACAGAATAACGGCCATATTAAATGGAATAACAGCCATTTTATATGGAATAACACGGAATAACATCCATTTTAAATGGAATAACATGGAATAACAGGCATTGTATATGGAATAACACGGAATAACAGCCAATACATATGGAATAACACAGAATAATGGTCATATTAAATGGAATAACATGGAATAATGGCCATATTAAATGGAATAACACGGAATAACAGCCATTTTATATTTAATAAGACAGAATAACGGCCATATTAAATGGAATAACAGCCATTTTATATGGAATAACACGGAATAACATCCATTTTAAATGGAATAACATGGATTAACAGGCATTGTCTATGGAATAACACGGAATAACAGCCAATACATATGGAATAACACGGAATAATGGCCATATTAAATGGAATAACATGGAATAACAGCCATTTTATAAGGAATAACATGGAATAACAGCCATTTTAAACGGAATAACATGGAATAACAGCCATATTAAATGGAATAATGAATAACGAATAAAGAATAATGAATAACGAATAAAGAATAACGAATAACGAATAACACAGAATAACAGCCATTTTATAAGGAATAACTCGGAATAACAGACATTATATGGAATAACATATTATGACAGCCATCTTATATGGAATAACACAGAATAACAACCATAGTAAATGGAATAACATGGAATAATAACCATTTTATAAGGAATAACACGGAATAACAGCCAATACATATGGAATAACACGGAATAACGGGCATATTAAATGGAATAACATGGAATAACAGCCATTTTATATGGAATAACACTGAATAACAGGCATAGTACATGGAATAACAGCCATCTTATAAGGAATAACATGTAATAACAGCCATTTTATATGGAATAACACAGAATAACGGCCATATTAAATGGAATAACATGGAATAACAGCCATTTTATAAGGAATAACACGGAATAACAGCCATTTTATATGGAATAAGACAGAATAACGGCCATATTAAATGGAATAACAGCCATTTTATATGGAATAACATGGAATAACATCCATTTTAAATGGAATAACATGGAATAACAGACATTGTATATGGAATAACTCGGAATAACGGCCATAGTAAAGGGAATAACAGCCATTTTTATAAGGAATAACATGGAATAACAGTCATTTTATAAGGAATAACATGGAATAACAGCCATTTTAAACAGAATAACAGGGAATAAAGGCCATATTAAATGGAATAACGAATAACGAATAAAGAATAACGAATAACGAATAAAGAATAACGAAAAACGAATAACAAAGAATAACAGCCATTTTACATGGAATAACCCAGAATAACAGACATATTATATGGAATAACATACTATGACAGCCATTTTATATGGAATAACACGGAATAACGGCTATATTAAATGGAATAGCATGGAATAACAGCCATTTTATATGGAATAACACAGAATAACAGCCATTTAAAATGGAATAACATGGAATAACACGCATTGCATATGGAATAACTCGGAATAACGGCCATAGTAAAGGGAATAACAGACATTTTATAAGGAATAACATGGAATAACAGCCATTTTATAAGGAATAACATGGAATAACAGCCATTTTAAACGGAATAACATGGAATAACAGCCATATTAAATGGAATAATGAATAACGAATAAAGAATAATGAATAACGAATAAAGAATAACGAATAACACAGAATAACAGCCATTTTATAATGAATAACGCAGAATAACAGACATTATATGGAATAACATATTATGACAGCCATTTTATATGGAATAACACGGAATAACAACCATAGTAAAAGGAATAACATGGAATAACAACCATTTTATAAGGAATAACACGGAATAACAGCCAATACATATGGAATAACATGGAATAACGGGCATATTAAATGGAATAACATGGAATAACAGCCATTTTATATGGAATAACACTGAATAACAGGCATAGTAAATGGAATAACATGGAATAACAGCCATTTTATAAGGAAAAACATGGAATAACAGCCATTTTATATGGAATAACACAGAATAACGGCCATATTAAATGGAATAGCATGGAATAACAGCGATTTTATAAGGAATAACACGGAATAACAGCCATTTTATATGGAATAAGACAGAATAACGGCCATATTAAATGGAATAACAGCCATTTTATATGGAATAACATGGCATAACATCCATTTTAAATGGAATAACATGGAATAACAGGCATTGTATATGGAATAACACGGAATAACAACCATAGTAAAAGGAATAACATGGAATAACAACCATTTTATAAGGAATAACACGGAATAACAGCCAATACATATGGAATAACATGGAATAACGGGCATATTAAATGGAATAACATGGAATAACAGCCATTTTATATGGAATAACACTGAATAACAGGCATAGTAAATGGAATAACATGGAATAACAGCCATTTTATAAGGAAAAACATGGAATAACAGCCATTTTATATGGAATAACACAGAATAACGGCCATATTAAATGGAATAACATGGAATAACAGCGATTTTATAAGGAATAACACGGAATAACAGCCATTTTATATGGAATAAGACAGAATAACGGCCATATTAAATGGAATAACATCCATTTTATATGGAATAACATGGCATAACATCCATTTTAAATGGAATAACATGGAATAACAGGCATTGTATATGGAATAACTCGGAATAACGGCCATAGTAAAGGGAATAACAGCCATTTTATATGGAATAACATGGAATAACAGCAATTTTATAAGAAATAACATAGAATAACAGCCATTTTAAATGGAATAACATGGAATAATGGCGATATTAAATGGAATAACGAATAACGAACAACGAATAAAGAATAACGAATAAAGAATAACGAATAACACAGAATAACAGCCATTTTACATGGAATAACCCGGAATAACAGACATATTATAAGGAATAACATATCATGACAGCAATTTTATATGGAATAGCACAGAATAACAACCATAGTAAATGGAATAACATGGAATAACAGCCATTTTATAAGGAAAAACATGAAATAACAGCGATTTTATATGGAATAACACGGAATAACAGCCATTTTAAATGGAATAACATGGAATAACAGCCATATTAAATGGAATAATGAATAACGATTAAAGAATAAAGAATAACGAATAACACAGAATAACAGCCATTTTACATGGAATAACTCGGAATAACAAACATATTATATGGAATAACATATTATGACAGCCATTTTATATGGAATAACACGGAATAACAACCATAGTAAATGGAATAACATGGAATAACATCCATTTTATAAGGAATAACACGGAATAATAGCCAATACATATGGAATAACAAGGAATAACGGCCATATTAAATGGAATAACATAGAATAACCGCCATTTTATATGGAATAACACTGAATAACAGGCATAGTAAATGGAATAACATGGAATAACAGCCATTTTATAAGGAATAACACGGAATAACAGCCATTTTATATTTAATAAAACAGAATAACGGCCATATTAAATGGAATAACATCCATTTTATATGGAATAACACGGAATAACATCCATTTTAAATGGAATAACATGGAATAACAGGCATTGTATATGGAATAACTCGGAATAACAGCCATAGTAAAGGGAATAACAGCCATTTTATAAGGAATAACATGGAATAACACCCATTTTTATAAAGAATAATATGGAATGACGGCCATATTAAATGGAAGAACGAAGGACGAATAAAGAATAATGAAGAACGAATAATGAACAAAGAATAACGAATAACGAATAACGAATAAAGAATAAGGAAAAACGAATAACGAATAACACAGAATAACAGCCATTTTACATGGAATAACTCGGAATAACAGACATATTATATGGAATAACATATTATGACAGCCATTTTATATGGAATAACACGGAATAACGGCCATATTAAATGAAATAACATGGAATAACAGCCATTTAATATGTAATAACATGGAATAACAGCCATTTTAAATGGAATAACATGGAATAACAGGCATTGTATATGGAATAACTCGGAATAACGGCCATAGTAAAGGGAATAACAGCCATTTTATAAGGAATAACATGGAATAACAGCCATTTTATAAGGAATAACAGCCATTTTATAAGGAATAACAGCCATTTTAAATGGAATAACATGGAATAACGGCCATATTAAATGGAATAACGAATAACGAATAAAGCATAATGAATAAAGAATAATGAATAACGAATAACATAGAATAACAGCCATTTTACATGGAATAACTCGGAATAACAGACATATTATATGGAATAATATATTATAACAGCCATTTTATATGGAATAACACGGAATAACACCCATAGTAAATAGAATAACATGGAATGACAACCATTTTATAAGGAATAACACGGAATAATAGCCAATACATATGGAATAACAAGGAATAACGGCCATATTAAATGGAATAACATAGAATAACCGCCATTTTATATGGAATAACAGGCATAGTAAATGGAATAACATGGAATAACAGCAATTTTATATTTAATAAGACAGAATAACGGCCATATTAAATGGAATAACAGCCATTTTATATGGAATAACACGGAATAATATCCATTTTAAATGGAATAACATGGAATAACAGGCATTGTATATGGAATAACACGGAATAACAACCATAGTAAAAGGAATAACATGGAATAACAACCATTTTATAAGGAATAACACGGAATAACAGCCAATACATATGGAATAACATGGAATAACGGGCATATTAAGTGGAATAACATGGAATAACAGCCATTTTATATGGAATAACACTGAATAACAGGCATAGTAAATGGAATAACATGGAATAACAGCCATTTTATAAGGAAAAACATGGAATAACAGCCATTTTATATGGAATAACACAGAATAACGGCCATATTAAATGGAATAACATGGAATAACAGCGATTTTATAAGGAATAACACGGAATAACAGCCATTTTATATGGAATAAGACAGAATAACGGCCATATTAAATGGAATAACAGCCATTTTATATGGAATAACATGGCATAACATCCATTTTAAATGGAATAACATGGAATAACAGGCATTATATATGGAATAACTCGGAATAACGGCCATAGTAAAGGGAATAACAGCCATTTTATATGGAATAACATGGAATAACAGCAATTTTATAAGAAATAACATAGAATAACAGCCATTTTAAATGGAATAACATGGAATAATGGCGATATTAAATGGAATAACGAATAACGAACAACGAATAAAGAATAACGAATAAAGAATAACGAATAACACAGAATAACAGCCATTTTACATGGAATAACCCGGAATAACAGACATATTATAAGGAATAACATATCATGACAGCAATTTTATATGGAATAGCACAGAATAACAACCATAGTAAATGGAATAACATGGAATAACAGCCATTTTATAAGGAAAAACATGAAATAACAGCGATTTTATATGGAATAACACGGAATAACAGCCATTTTAAATGGAATAACATGGAATAACAGCCATATTAAATGGAATAATGAATAACGATTAAAGAATAAAGAATAACGAATAACACAGAATAACAGCCATTTTACATGGAATAACTCGGAATAACAAACATATTATATGGAATAACATATTATGACAGCCATTTTATATGGAATAACACGGAATAACAACCATAGTAAATGGAATAACATGGAATAACATCCATTTTATAAGGAATAACACGGAATAATAGCCAATACATATGGAATAACAAGGAATAACGGCCATATTAAATGGAATAACATAGAATAACCGCCATTTTATATGGAATAACACTGAATAACAGGCATAGTAAATGGAATAACATGGAATAACAGCCATTTTATAAGGAATAACACGGAATAACAGCCATTTTATATTTAATAAAACAGAATAACGGCCATATTAAATGGAATAACATCCATTTTATATGGAATAACACGGAATAACATCCATTTTAAATGGAATAACATGGAATAACAGGCATTGTATATGGAATAACTCGGAATAACAGCCATAGTAAAGGGAATAACAGCCATTTTATAAGGAATAACATGGAATAACACCCATTTTTATAAAGAATAATATGGAATGACGGCCATATTAAATGGAAGAACGAAGGACGAATAAAGAATAATGAAGAACGAATAATGAACAAAGAATAACGAATAACGAATAACGAATAAAGAATAAGGAAAAACGAATAACGAATAACACAGAATAACAGCCATTTTACATGGAATAACTCGGAATAACAGACATATTATATGGAATAACATATTATGACAGCCATTTTATATGGAATAACACGGAATAACGGCCATATTAAATGAAATAACATGGAATAACAGCCATTTAATATGTAATAACATGGAATAACAGCCATTTTAAATGGAATAACATGGAATAACAGGCATTGTATATGGAATAACTCGGAATAACGGCCATAGTAAAGGGAATAACAGCCATTTTATAAGGAATAACATGGAATAACAGCCATTTTATAAGGAATAACAGCCATTTTATAAGGAATAACAGCCATTTTAAATGGAATAACATGGAATAACGGCCATATTAAATGGAATAACGAATAACGAATAAAGCATAATGAATAAAGAATAATGAATAACGAATAACATAGAATAACAGCCATTTTACATGGAATAACTCGGAATAACAGACATATTATATGGAATAATATATTATAACAGCCATTTTATATGGAATAACACGGAATAACACCCATAGTAAATAGAATAACATGGAATGACAACCATTTTATAAGGAATAACACGGAATAATAGCCAATACATATGGAATAACAAGGAATAACGGCCATATTAAATGGAATAACATAGAATAACCGCCATTTTATATGGAATAACAGGCATAGTAAATGGAATAACATGGAATAACAGCAATTTTATATTTAATAAGACAGAATAACGGCCATATTAAATGGAATAACAGCCATTTTATATGGAATAACACGGAATAATATCCATTTTAAATGGAATAACATGGAATAACAGGCATTGTATATGGAATAACTCGGAAAAACAGCCATAGTAAAGGGAATAACAGCCATTTTATAAGGAATAACATGGAATAACAACCATTTTATAAAGAATAATATGGAATGACGGCCATATTAAATAGAAGAACGAATGACGAATAAAGAATTATGAAGAACGAATAACGAATAAAGAATAAGGAAAAACGAATAACGAATAACACAGAATAACAGCCATTTTACATGGAATAACTCGGAATAACAGACATATTATATGGAATAACATATTATGACAGCCATTTTATATGGAATAACACGGAATAACGGCCATATTAAATGGAATAACATGGAATAACAGCCATTTTATATGTAATAACATGGAATAACAGCCATTTTAAATGGAATAACATGGAATAACAGGCATTGTATATGGAATAACTCGGAATAACAGCCATAGTAAAGGGAATAACAGCCATTTTATAAGGAGTAACATGGAATAACGGCCATATTAAATGGAATAACGAATAACGAATAAAGAAAAACGAATAACGAATAACACATAATAACAGCCATTTTACATGGAATAACTTGGAATAACAGACATATTATATGGAATAACATATTATGAGAGCCCTTTTATATGGAATAACACGGAATAACGGCCATATTAAATGGAATAACATAGAATAACCGCCATTTTATATGGAATAACACTGAATAACAGGCATAATAAATGGAATAACATAGAATAACCGCCATTTTATATGGAATAACACTGAATAACAGGCATAATAAATGGAATAACATGGAATAACAGCCATTTTATAAGGAAAAACACGGAATAACAGCCATTTTATATGGAATAACACGGAATAACTGCCATACTAAATGGAATAACATGGAATAACATCCATTTTATAAGGAATAACATGGAATAACAGCCATTTTATATTGAATAACACGGAATAACGGCCATATTAAATGGAATAACATGGAATAACATCAATTTTATAAGGAATAACATGGAATAACAGGCATTGTATATGGACTAACTCGGAATAACGGCCATAGTAAAGGGAATAACAGCCATTTTATAAGGAATAACTCGGAATAACAAACATTATATAGAATAACATATTATGACAGCCATTTTATATGGCATAACACGGAATAACAACCATAGTAAATGGAATAACATGGAATAACGGCCATATTAAATGGAATAACAGCCATTTTATATGGAATAACACTGAATAACAGACATAGTAAATGGAATAACATGGAATAACGGCCATATTAAATGGAATAACATGGAATAACGGCCATTTTATAAGGAATAACACGGAATGATAGCCATTTTATATTTAATAAGACAGAATAACGGCCATATTAAATGGAATAACAGCCATTTTATATGGAATAACACGGAATAACATCCATTTTAAATGGAATAACATGGAATAACAGCCATTTTATAAGGAATAACATGGAATAACGGCCATATTAAATGGAATAACGAATAACGAATAAAGAATAACGAAAAACGAATAACACATAATAACAGCCATTTTACATGGAATAACTTGGAATAACAGACATATTATATGGAATAACATATTATGACAGCCCTTTTATATGGAATAACACGGAATAACGGCCATATTAAATGGAATAAAATGGAATAACAGCCATTTTATATGGAATAACACGGAATAACAGCCATTTAAAATGGAATAACAGGCATTGTATATGGAATAACTAGAAATAACGGCCATAGTAAGGGGAATAACAGCCATTTTATAAGGAATAACATGGAATAACAGCCATTTTATAAGGAATAACAGCCATTTTAAACGGAATAACATGGAATAACGGCCATATTAAATGGAATAACGAATAAAGAATAACGAATAACGAATTAAGAATAACGAAAAACGAATGACGAATAATGACTAACACAGAATAACAGCCATTTTACATTGAATAACTTGGAATAACAGACATATTAAATGGAATAACATGGAATAACATCACTTTTATAGGGGATAACACGGAATAACAGCCATTTTATATGGAATAAGACAGAATAACGGCCATATTAAATGGAATAACAGCCATTTTATATGGAATAACACGGAATAACATCCATTTTAAATGGAATAACATGGAATAACAGGCATTGTATATGGAATAACTCGGAATAACGGCCATAGTAAAGGGAATAACAGCCATTTCATAAGGAATAACATGGAATAACAGCCATTTTATAAGTAATAACATGGAGTGACGGCCATATTAAATGAAATAACGAATAAAGAATAACGAAGAACGAATAATGAATAACGAATAACGAATAAAGAATAAGGAAAAACGAATAACGAATAACACAGAATAACAGCCATTGTACATGGAATAACTCGGAATAACAGACATATTATATGGAATAACATATTATTACAGCCATTTTATATGGAATAACATGGAACAACAACCATTTTATAAGGAATAACACGGAATAACAGCCAATACATATGGAATAACACGGAATAACGGCCATATTAAATGGAATAACATGGAATAGGAGCCATTTTTTATGGAATAACACTGAATAACAGGCATAGTAAATGGAATAACAGCCATTTTATAAGGAAAACCACGGAATAACAGCCATTTTAAATGGACTAACTCGGAATAACAGACATATTATATGGAATAACATATTATGACAGCCATTTTATATGGAATAACACGGAATAACAACCATAGTAAATGGAATAACATGGAATAACAACCATTTTGTAAAGAATAACACAGAACGGCCATATTAAATGGAATAACAGCCATTTTATATGGAATAACACTGAATAACAGGCAGATTAAATGGAATAACAGCCATTTTATAAGGAATAACATGGAATAAGAACCGTTTTATATGGAATAACACGGAATAACGGCCATATTAAATTGAATAACATGGAATAACAGCCATTTTAAATGGAATAACATGTAATAACAGGCATTGTATATGGAATAACTCGGAAAAACGGCCATAGTAAAGGGAATAACATAGAATAACAGCCATTTTATAAGGAATAACATGGAATAACAGCCATTTTAAATGGAATAACATGGAATAATGGCGATATTAAATGGAATAACGAACAACGAATAAAGAATAACGAATAAAGAATAACGAATAACACAGAATAACAGCCATTTTACATTAACCCTATTATAAGGTGTTTTCCTTGTCTGTGTTCAAGTGTGTGTGTGTGTGCGTGCGTGTGTGCGTGCGTGCGTGCGTGCGTGCGTGCGTGCGTGCGTGCGTGCGTGCGTGCGTGCGTGCGTGTGTGCGTGCAGGGTGTGTGTGAAGCATGAAAACAATGTCTACCTTGCACGGTGGACATAGCGTATGGCAAGGTTTTGTTAGCCTAGTTGGCGTAATCTGATTGGTTAATCAGAGTGAGCTAATTGCACTCTCTTGGAATGTTTGCCATTTTACATGCTAGTAGCCATGCTGTATTATTCCAGTAAATTCAATTTCAAAATACTAGCAAATATTTTGACTTTTTTGTTTTCTTTAAATAATTCTCTCGAGTTCATTTCGGTCTTCAAATTTGTAGCTGTAACACTCTCAGCCAGGCCTTTTTCCATTTCCCACTAATGCAATCGGTGGGCAGTTTTGAGGAACACGTTCCGTCTTTTTTTTACCTATTACGGTTTTTGTATGGGTTTTCGTAATGGAATGGGGGGGGGGCCCTACATTTCTGCAGTTTGATTACTTATCTTTGACCGTATCACTTTACACAATATATCTCCGATAATCGGGTAAGATGCGTTAAAGCAAAGAGTCCAGTGTTATTTATATTAGATTATGCTTACTCTCAGCTTCGTTGCTAAGATAATTTATATAGTTTACTGTGTATATTACGCTGTTGTGGTTAAATACAAGTGTGGCTTACGTGGCAGTGTTAACCCTATTATACGGTGTTTTCATTGTCTATGTTCAAGTGGGGGTGGGTGGGGGGGGGGGACACCTCATTTATGAAGTTTCGTGAACTTAGCGCAGATATCAAAGGTGTGCAAGCACGGGACTCAATACGAGAGCATAGCAGGAGGGCGAGACCATGCGATAGGACGATGAGCTTGAGCAAGACGTGCACAACTGGCTATTATTCCATCATCTAGAAGCTTCAGAATATGTCTTTATATGTCAGCAGTGGTTTTATATCAATTAGCTTATTAAATATGCAACGGTCACATGGCAGATTTTGATTATACAGTAAAAAATGGTTTACGCTAGATACCGTTGATAGCCCGAAAGATGAGTTTGTAACACATATATCCCTATATATAAGGAGTTTGTCTTTTAGTCCAGGAGCCATATCGTTAAATTTAAGTTCATCCTACATAGGTTGAAGAGAACACATTTTTGCATAGTTTAATTTTTTTTTTCCAATTATTTCGTGTATTGCAAATAATCAACAAGAGGCCCAAGGGGCCTGTATCGCTACACCTGCAATTATTAGCACAACCAAGCAAAACCAGATGGCCACTGGAAAAATGTACCAATCAAATTTCTGTGAGGACGGTTTTACTAAAATTGGCCCAGTGGTTAATAAGTTGTCTTTTTATGATTTTATTTGAAATTTGTAGAAAATACCAGATGTCCACCAAAAAAGGTAAATTGTGATTGATTCATGGAGGACATATTGTTTTGGCATGCCTCCATGAAACAAACTTTAATGGCCTTTAGTCCCTAATCATATCTTCCAAATTTTGTTCCGTTCCGTACAGCGGTACTGGAGAAGTAATTTTCGTGAAAACTAGGTCATCCAAGATGGCCGGTGAACCATTTGGCCAACTGAGCTCCCTTGAATAAACTTGGTTCAGCTCTTACTCGAACTGATATTTCATGAGTTTGGAATCAATCCCCTAAACGGTTTCAGAGAAGATTATTAGACGTTTATAAAAATCAGCCAAAAACCAAGATAGCCACCGCCAAATTGGCCGATCGGCTTTGTTTGAACAAACATGAATCTCTATGCTCTAAGAATGCTTCCTGCCAAATATACCTGAAATCGGTCCAGTGGTTCTCGAGAAAACATTTTAAATTTCCCATTGTTTTAGTATGGGAGAGTTGGGCAAGAAAATGATCCAAGATGGCCGCCAAACCGTTTGTCTGACAGTTTCGAAAATGGTAAATTTGAAATCAGAGTGCCAAAAAAACATATATAAAATCAATTTCGGCCTGAAAATCCATCAAATAAAAAAATACAATATGACTGCCCAATATTTTTTTACCATCAACTTCCTTTAAACAAACATTAATGACCCTTAGTTCCTAATTATATCTGCCAAATTTTGGCCCGATCCATTCAGAGGTTCTGAAGAGGTCGTTTTCACAAAAACTAGGTCATCCACAATGACTACCAAACAATTTGGCCTATCAAGTTCCCTTGAACAAAGTTGGTTCAGCTCTTCCCATAATCTTATTTCATGAGATTTTAATAGATGCCCCAAGCGGTTTCGTAGCAAAATATTAAAATATATATTTCTAAAAGTTGGCCAAAATCCAAGATGGCCACCGGCCAAATTGGCCGATAGGCTTCATTTGAACATACTTGAATCTCTATGCCCTAAGGACTGTTCCTAACAAAGATAATTGAAATTGGCCACGTGGTTCTCAAGAAAGACATTTTAAATTTCCCATTGCTTTAGTAGGGGAGCTTTTGGCGGAAAATGATACAAGATGGCCGCCAAACCGTTTATCCTACAGTTTCAAAAATGGCAAATTTGATATTAGAAAACCCCCAGAAAAAAATATAAACACAATTTCGGCCTTAAAATCCATCAAATAAAAAAATCCAAAAACGCTACTTTTTGATTGGCCCACAGGCCATGGCAGCTATGTATTCTGATGCATCAACTTCTCTTGAACATAATTTAATGGCCCTTAGTCCCTAACCATACCTCCCAAATATCAACCCGATCCATTTAGCAGTTCTGGAAAAGAAGTTGTTTTCGCGAAAACTAGGACATCCAAGATGGGCGACAAACCATTTGGCCAATCAACTTCCCTTGAACGAACTTGGTTCAGGTCTTGCCCTAGATGATATTTCATGAGATTTGAATCAATCGCCAAAGTGCTTTCGGAGAAGATTTTAAAGACGTTTCGAAAATCGGCAAACTGATTAGTCGATCGGCTTCGTTTGAACAAACTTCAATCTCTATACTGTAAGGATGCTTCGGGCCAAATATAAGTGAAATCGGCCGTGGTTCATGAGAAGTTGTTTAAAGAAAAAGTTGACGGACGCCGGCCGGCCGATGGATGGTCGCCATGGCATAAAGTTACTTGGCCATTCTGGCCAGGTGAGGTAATAATCTAACTGAAAGGTCACTAAAACACAAAGCCTCTTTCTCTTCTGACTCCATTTTGCATAGGCTAATTGCGTCATTTCCATCGTTAGCAAAATGTAGACATGTGGCAGATCAGTTATTAGTATATAACAAGGATTTGGAAAATATATAGTTTTCTTCGGTTGCATTTGGTGTAAGGCGGAAAACGAGACAAGAAATTTGCTATTTTCAGAAATTTAATTTGACAGTTTTAGGGGTCCTATGTATGACGTTATAATTACGTCACTTTCGCCGGCCTAAAGATTTGAACAACTTGCAGAAAAGCTGATTCTGAATCAGGACATTATAAGGATTCAGAAAATACACACATATCTTAGGGGGCAACAGGTGTAGGATAAACATAAATTTTGAGATTGGGCTCCCTGACTACATGGGCGCATTACAAGCTATGGGATGACGTTAATAGGGTTGACGTATCTTGTATGTAGCTTTGTATATAGCATTTAACATATTTAATAATTGCTTTTAAATCATATTTTGAAAAACCCCAATATCATCCCTAATCGTTGTGATGAAAAAAAAATGTAATCATAGTTTTGGAAGGTGCTTGACGAGAGCCGGCAAAGCCACCCAAGCAAAAGATCCTTTTTTCATTATCTGCGTTAAAACGAGTGCTTAGAGAATGTAGCCAGGGGTCTGAGAGACTAGCGGCTTGGCGCAATGTTAGTGATCGGTTATACCGCATTCCTTCAGTCTAATATGTCTTCTTCTAAGACGGATACATATAAACACGGACACATAAACACGGTGCAGTAATTAGTCTGGCCTCATTAGACTCGGAATATTACCATGTCAAATATTTACTAAGATACTTAGATCGCGCGAATGTGTCAAGTTGTGACTATATTTAGAAAGATAAAATATACCAAATTATGCGCCAGAAATAATCCCATGAATTACTGTTTGTTTATGGAAGAGTTCCTTTGAGGGTTAGCCGTCTCGGGATACGTCAACCATGGATTTACATCACATTCTTTACGACATAGAGGTGTCACTGCCGCAGAGAACAATAATGTAGACACCCGCTTAAGCAAGAGACATGGCCGTTGGAAGACCGATGTTATGGTTGAGCATCTCTTCTTGATAGGCCATCATATTTAGGAGTTATTTATTTTATTTACGGGCATATAGTAAATAAACGTAATTAACGTGGTACTTATGGTCACTGAGGGTCATTTAGGACACAGCATACCGCCCAACGCCTAAGCGAAGATGTAAGTATCTGACTGCAGCGGGCTATTAAATGTACACATTCACACCAAAATGCTTCAAAATAAAATTGTTGAAATTATATACTTTTAGAGGCTTAAATTGTGTACCGCTATACAATGAAACGAAATAAATTTTAACTTATGATGATATACATAAATTTTGTACGCTTAGTTGTGAATTTGAATTAGGGACTCGTGCCTCTAATTCAATTTGACAACTGAAAAAATATATTAATTTATACGCAATAAAATCGTCATATGCTAAGATTCATTTCGTTTCATTACTTCTGGGCACACAATTTAAGCCCCCAAATGTATAGAATTTTAACAATTTTATTTTCAAGCATTTTGGTGTGAATATGCACCTTTAAGTAGCCCAATCTCAAGGCCTCTTCATACGGGAAAGATCTTCGCTTTAGTTCAGTTAACGTTCTGTTTGTTTAGGTATATCCTGCCAGCCCACCTGTCTATTGCATATACACTAAACACAACACTGGCGTACATTGAGAAAAAGGTATCATATAGTTGGTATACCATTGCACTGAAGAACCGAGGTAGCGAAATAAAATCCCTTTTTCTAGTCCAAGTGTATGCAATCGCTTCATGATATGCCACCATAGTTAGGAGTTAATTATTTTATTCACGGGCCGGAAGCGGTCCAACGAATCACCCATAACGACCCATAACGACCCATAACAACCCATAACGACCCATAACGAACCCATAACGACCCATAACGACCCATAACGAACCCATAACGTCCCCATAACGACATATGAAAACTTACTTAGAACTTCAGATTCGTTAATAGGAACACAAAAACTTGTGACGTCATGCATTTTTGTGTAGTATATGTAAATATTTATAAACGTCACCCACACACACAGCCACGACAAACCAATCATCACAATCATAGACCCGTGTTCATTTTATTGCCCCCACCCCCACCCACCCTGAAAGTTATATATGGTTGAACACTTCCCGATCATGATTGAAAAGTATAAATCATATTTTTCAATGTTCCCGTCAAGCCTATATCTGATTATAATTAATTACCATAGCTGTCCTCAGGATCGGCTGCAGAAGGTCAACTGCCGGGGTGTGGGGGGGGGGGGGGAGGCATGTGGGTGGTATATCCTGTTTGGCGCTTGCAATGAAATATTGGCACAGGCTGCGTGCACTCGAAATCTCTTAATACGTAAGGATTTCACGAAACTTAGAGTTAGTGCACACAGCCTGGCGATTGAACTCGGAAGACACCAAAAGGTACCACTTAATTGAACGCAGGATATGCAAGATGTGCGTATCCGAGTGTATTGAAGACGAGAAGTACTTTATCTTGCATTGTTCTTCTTATGATTATGAAAGACAGAACCTCTTCAATGCACTCGGCTCCTTTTGCGACTTCCCATCATTAATTGACGATGAGAAGTTCGTGTTCCTGATGTCCTGTAATAACGGCGATACATAAATCTCTGAACTGGTTTTACCCTTTGTCCATGCATGTGTGCTTAAAACAACATTCTACAACTATTGATCCCATGCATTCGGATAGGCCTCGGTGACCATAACTTAATGCATTGTATCTGTCCACCTATCCTTCTGTTTTGTAGATATGCTGACTGTTATATTGTGTATATATTGTTAATGCGTGTGTATTTTATGTTTTTTATTGTATATATTGTAAGCGCTGTATGCATACTGCATGGTTTTTACGCAATAAATTGAATTGAATTGAATTGGTACGCAAACAAACACCTGGACTAACGCACACACACACGTACGTACGAACTCACGCACGCACACATTTACGCCCGCACATACATAAATACGCACGCACGCACGCACGCACGCACGCACGCACGCACGCACGCACGCACGCACGCACGCACGCACGCACGCACGCACGCACGCACGCACGCACGCACGGCTTGATTATCGAGGCAGTCATTCCAGTGGTAAATGTTCAAAAGCAGTCTTTTCTTGTCCTGCAAATGGGCATTCCCTAAGGCGACGCCGTTTTGGCCACCTTGCCCATTAAAGTGTTACACGCGCAGAAAGGGTGCTAACTTCATTAATTAATTTATTTATTTAATGTTATTCGGATATGTTTCTTCGGATCTTCACCTTGATATCAGTTCCAACGAATCTACTATTACGTGATTCTATAAAGTATTTGTCAGCGAATAGGTGTGCTCACACATTTGTATTGAAATCCTTTATGTGCCTATCTATTTTCGCACCTTATAAAATCAGCTGTCGTAGGCCTACCCGCTGACCGTTGATCTGTCGGCAAATGAAACAAGCCTTCAGTGTTCCACACGTTTGTAATGAAATCATTTATGTGGCCGGCCGTTTTTGCACCTTGGAAAACTGAATTAACCAAAAGTGAAATCAGGTATTGTACCCATTAATCACTGATCCGCAGATCGTCAATCAGTTGCAACAACCTTCAATTGATATTAATACAATGCTTTTTCACGCATCCAGGTTGATATTGTTTAGAAATACTAATTATATAGAAGCCACAAAATATACTCAAACTAATATAGGCCTATATATACGCTAATATTAACACTTTTTTTCAAAGTTCACCTGTGACCAACAATTTTCGTGATAGTGACTAAATACCGTTAGACAAGTTTTTTGACATAGAATGTTACTTATTTCTGTTATAGTTCTATAGTCGTGATATAATCGGGTCTGTTTTATCGCAGGCCTAGTCAATTTTCTGAGTCTTAGCTATGTTTGATTGCTGCTTGATGTTATTCACTAGCTAACATGGAATATGTAAGTAGTATTATTATTATTATTATTATTATTATTATTATTATTATTATTATTATACATAGTAAAATCGCAAAATTTGAGCTTATATCGCCCAGGTCAGTTTTGATTCGCACACAGGGTAATATCGCGCGCGTACATGTATGTTGTTGGCTATTTTGAAACTGGTTTGACTGGGCGCTCTAATTCCGCTTAACATTCGAACGAAAATGCACCACTAAGCCAGTTATTCCAGTGGTAAATTTTCAAAAATAGTCTTCACTTCGCCTGAAAATGGACATCGGATAAGCAAATAGTTAGATTTGGGGGGGGGGGGGGGAAATGTAGTCACTAAAGGGTTAAGTGAACTAATTAAATTTCATGTTCTTTTCCATAATATTAGTTAGTTTTTAACTAAAATTCTCTTGATTATAATTTGTTAAAACTTTTTATTGCAGACCGGACGAAGAAGACGAATGGGTATTCCACCCACGCCGTTCACACCCACACCAACCTATCCGTGTATCGTTTGCAAAGTAAACTGCGTAACTAATTCCATTTTTTGTGGTTGTTGTGGTCGTTGGGTACATTATAAATGTGAAAATTTAAGCATAGGAGAGGGCAACGACACTCAGTAAGATTAAGAATGACTATCTCTGCATCAAATGCACCCACACAGATGGTAAATTTGACTATAAGATGGCACATGATAGACTCACAACGGCAGCAACTAAGAGCTACCGCATTCTGCAATCAGCAGTAGTACTTGAACAAATTCTACTTCGCTCGTCTCGTGAATTTAAGTCATTAACGCAGTTCACTGGTGATTTTGAATTGGATGTTCCAAGTAAATGTATTCTTGTCAAAGTAGGACAAGCCTCTTACGTGCAGCCCATCCGTGTAACAGCGGATGGGAATTGTCTGTTTAATGCAATCTCAATGTTGGTATCTGGCGGCGAAGCATCATCCCTTGAACTGAGAATCCGAACAGCAATGGAAATGGTCGCGTTTGAACAACATTACCATGAGAAATGGGAGAATTCGGCTGTACACCTGGTTTCGCCAAACTATTCTGTCGCTGCTATTGACTGTTGTACGGACGGTCGGTATTCATCTGCCTGGACCATGATGGCAGCCGCGTCAGTCGTACATCGGGATATTAGATCCATATATCCAGCAGTAAATGGTCAGAATGACAAGAACATTGGTATCTTAAACGTCACCTTCGCCGCCCGTGAGCCACTAGACGGAAATGAAGAATTGCCAATAATGTGGACGTCGTGTTCCTCAGTTCTGCCAAAAGTGAATGCATGGAGACCCAACCACTTCGTCCCATTGAGATTTAATCGAAACACTGATGACACCCCGCGTAAACGTTCATATTCCGAGGTATTGCAGAGCCCTCCACAATCACACTCGCTCACAGAGCCACCATGCAAAAATTATCGAGCCAGTCACTCCGGTTGTAGATTTCCAAAAAATAGTCTTGTCTTGGCCTGTTTATAATTCTTGTGTCGCCTTAAACTGTAATGGTCAAGACGGCAAGAAACTCCCACTACAATGGTCTTAAGAATGTCCCGAATGTAACCGAACCAGCCATTCCAGTGGTAAATTTTCAAAAATACTATTCTCTTGGCCTGCAAATGGTTGCTGGCTAATAAAAAAACTCGAACTTTCGTAACAATTTCCCCTTTGGGCGTCAACCTGGTCAAACACGTGCTCTGTGGTTGTCTTGAGGCCAGAAAACGATTTTGTAATATTCAGTGGTGAATTTACAAAAAAACAGTATTTCCTGGGCCTGCAAACAATATGATTTTATTGAAAAATCTTGGCAATTAACTGGTTAATTGATATGAGCTGCAACCTGGGCGCTTTGAGGCGCTGTTGACATAAGGGTTACATTTCTCAAGACCATGACAGAAGCCGTTTTGAATGAGTATTGAGTATTAATGTATAGTTAAAACTGCTTGCATGTGTATGTACGTGCGTGGTCTCTACCTCTCCGGCTTCATCTCCCTCACCCCCCCCCCCCCCGACCCTCCCTCTCCCTCTCTCTCACTTAAGAGTATTATAATATAATTGTGCTAAACTCATGCTATAATACACTTTATATTCACTATTTTGTGGCTTCATCTCCCTCCCTCACCCCCCCCCCCCCCCCGACCCTCCCTCTCCCTCTCTTAAGAGTATTATAATATAATTGTGCTAAACTCATGCTATAATACACTTTATATTCACTATTTTGCTCTAGATGTACTACTTGTCATTGTGCTATAAATTACCACTTAATTTGTATTTTGCACTCATGGTTTTATTGATTTGTTATTCATTAAAATATGAATATCCATTAAAATTCTTCCTTGTTTATTTATATCCACGCATGTATCATCATAGTTATGCTGAGACGTCATAGACAGACAGTAATGTATCAATAATGCACATACGCACGCACGCATTATGCATACACACACGCACATATTGACATAGTTTCCCAACTATAACAAGAGCATTCAGAGACCGCAAACACATGCAATGACAACTGTAGGCTACCGGTATATGTATCATGTCCCTGAAAAAGACTAGCGATCTGCATTCTAGAGTCCACATTTTCCCACATGTTCACTTTCTCTGAACGATCTACAAAAGTCTGGTGACAGATCTAAAGAAAGTGTATTCATAAAATGAGTCGTTATGGGTCGTGAAGTCGTTATGGGTCCATTATGGGTCGTTATGGGTTGTTATGGGTCGTTATGGGTTGTTATGGGTCGTTATGGGTGATTCGTTGGACCCGCCGGAAGTAAATAAATGTATTTCTGTTTATGGGCAAGGTGTATAAATGGGAGATGAAAGCTGTGTGACAGGGAGGAAATGAAGTGTGCGGTCTAACTTGATCACACAAGTAAAACTAAGTAAAACTAATTTCGGCTGTTCAAGTGACTATTCTTAAATGGTGACATTTTGCTGAAAAACAATGAACAAAGTCTGAGTTGTTGTTTTATAGTTAAGAAGTATTCAATCAGCCCGTTGGACTGTTAATCAATCAGCCAACAAATGTATTACTCAAGCAGTCAGTGATTGAGTCAACCACCACTCAGCCTGTGCATTGGACCATTAATTGAGCTACCAGTCTGTCTATCAGAGTCATTAAGATAGACATACGTTTATGTTATCCCAGACTCGTCTGTCTGCCTATCAGTCTTTAAGTTAGACATTTATGTTATCCGTTGGGCAGTCACTCCCTCCGCTGACCCACATCACGAGCTGCATTCCCCAAATGAAAACCTAGTTACGAAAACTAGTTTAACAAACTCTAGTGTTTCTCTTTTATCTCAGAAATGTGGTTGTGTTTGAATGAGCTGCTATGAGCTTCAAGATTTCATCAACGACAAAATATCATTCACGCGGTGACTCGTACCACTTACAATGATTCATACAATGATGTTGTATGGGAAATTGAGGAAAGAGACTTTCCATGGCATTATTTACTATTGATTTTGCTTTGACCCTTAACTAACTGTGGTCCCTTTAAAGAATCATAGGCATCTAGCACCTGTTTCTCATGAACTATCAACATCCAGATTGGTTTTATTTCTAAGGAATGCATAGCTAGTATTTAAAAGAACGTGTCAAACAAGAATGCCAATCAGAGATTGCTGAAATCTATGCCCTCGCCCTACCACTATTATGCAATTGATAAATGTATCATGAAGCTGGCCTAACTGTGCAGTCTCAAATGAAATTCACACAGCATATAGTGCTCATCCTTATGTATGCAGGCATGTACACTGTACAGATGACATTCAATCAACCATAAAGGGCATATAATTAGATTTAAGCATAATCACAATTTTCTTAATTGGCCCATGGTAACATTGACTTTTAACTCCAAAATTAAGTGTTCGGACACCCAAGGGTAACTCACAGGCTACGTTTGCTGAAGATGCCTGCATTAGAATTTGAGTTAGCATCTGAAAATCCAAACAATCTCCTTAATTTCCGACTCCATAATTAACACAAGGCATATCAGTAAACTGATGTATGCTCCCCGAAGGCATACTCTGTAGGAACACTGCATAAACTATGGGCCGGACCAAAATTCTCTGTAATGTTCAGTGAACCATAAAAAGTAGGTCAAAATTATGTTGTGAACCATGAAAAGTAGGTCACAGCCTTTCATATGCAAAACACCTTCAGCGTATAGTACATAAATACACCAGGTTTAGTTCCAGTATGACAAAATCTCTTGAAACTACAGCCCGGACTAACATGTTCTGTAATGTTCAATGAACCATGAAAAGTAGGTCAAAGATAGGTCACACTGACCTACTTTTCATACACTGCACACCTCCTCCCTAAGATGCATCCACATAGAAAGTGTAGTTCCTGATTCAAGATTGTACATATAAAAGTATTGAAACTCTGGCCCGGACAAGCTGGTAGACTGTAATGTTTAGTGAACCATGAAAAGTATGTCATGCTGACCGACTTTTTACACAATGCACATCTTCTCCATAAAATGCATCCACATACCAAGTTTCCTAATTGCACATATAAACGTCTTGAAACTATGGCCCAGACAATCTTGTAGACTGCAATGTTCAGTGAACTGTGAAAAGTAGGTTACGCCGACATACTTTTAACACACTACACATCGTTTCCATAAGATACATACAACTATCAAATTTAGTTCCCATACACCAAAAACTAATGACACTACAGCCCGGACAAAGATTTTCGGTAACAGTGAATGAACCGTGAAAAGTTGGTCAAAAGTAAGTCATGTCTTCTCCATAAGATGCATCCACATACCAAGTTTCATGATCGTACATATAAAAGGCCCAGACAAGCTTGTACACTGTAATGGTCAGTGAAACGTGCAAAGTAGGTCAAAATTAGGTTATGCTGACCTACTTTTTGCACACTGCACATCGTCTCCATAAGATGCATCCACATACCAAGTTTCATGATTGTACATAAGAAACAAGGCAACATGGAGGTGGGGGGGGGGGGTTGTATAAGAATAAACTGTCTAAAGAAAACTTGTTAATTGTAAAACAACAAAAGTTCTTAATTATCTCTTAGAGGCATATTCTTTATTACATAATTTTGTCATTTTCCCATAACAAGTTTGAACTTTAAGAGTAATAAATCACTGTGATCTATGACAGCATAAATACATAGTTACATAATGATTACATATTACTGCAAATAATATGACACCAGTCAATAAATAGATCATAGATTTAAGATAGCATCCTAAAATATCCCATAGCTAGAATACTTCACATAAAAACAAGGAAATTACTGGCTAGAAAATGTATTGAAAAAACTAATCCAATAAGTATGATAATTCCTAGTTAAAATTGCAAATCAAACATATCAGTCAATATTCAAACAACCAATCAAGTCACTATTTATTTGAGCCGATGGCAGAAAAAAATTATGAAATGTAATAGCAATCACACAATTTGTCATCATAAGCGGGGTATGGCAATTGCTAAAATAACACATAAAGGCATGGAACTACATCAGGCATAATGTTTGAGTGAGAAGTGTTTTAGTAAATACAGGGATCTATTTCTAGCTATACCCCGCCCATTTCTAGTAACGCATGTTGGAATCGAAGAAAATAATTTGACTGGAGGCTGTTACTGCCTATGTTCAAGTCAAATTAGTTTCAAAATATTCAGATTAATGCTTATTAATTGATAACTTAATCAGACATATAATTCATACACTTTCATGATGGACTATTGACACCTTCGTGACAGACTTACATCGTTTTAGCTATGCCACAATTATCTTTAGCTAAGTTCCACTCACGCTTCGCCCATGTTAGGATGGATCGATCCCTGAACCGTGAATATTAATTTGCAGAAAAATGTACAGGTAAGCAGTTGAATATTTTGAAGCTAATTTGACTGGGTGCTGTTGCTGGCTATAGCGCCCGGTCAAACCAGTTTCAAAATATTCAAAAGCATGTTTATTATATTAGTAAACATATAATTCGTACAACGCTCATCATCAATTAAGCATTCATGATGAACTTAACTCCGTCATTCATGATGTAATTGATTATGACGTCATCCTACACGTCACGTAGTTGAATGAGGTCACATGATTGATGGATAAACTGGAATCCTCCATTCAAAGGCCTGTTTATTTATGCATAGGTTTCAACACTTGAGTGCATAAAACGTAGTCAGTGCAATGTATACTACACGCATTAACTCAGCACCAGGATTGCGTAGCACTAAGCATGTCTGAAGTAGTGATGATTGGTCATAGGCTAGTGGTATATTATCTGGAAACTCAAGTGCGTCACTTCATTTGGCTATGTTTAGAAACATGTACAAGTATGGTTACACTATTTTCTGCAGGTGACTGAATGGCCTGTTGTTAATTCTGAACCAGGTAACCAAGCATATCAAATAGTGATACTATGATAAACTGTCCAACAAAACTGATCACTCACCATTAACACTTTCATAATAAAGCCAGCCAAAAAAACACATCTTCACTGCATGCAGGTGAAGAAAAAAACTTTTCTGAAAATACTAAAATATCCAACATTCAGATTTTCGAGACTATTGACGTAATGTCATCCAAGATGCTACTGGTCAATGAGCCAGTCACTTTCTCTTGAACAAACTTGGTCTAAGATAAAGTTTCTTAAGATTCACATCAACCAGCTTTAAAGTGGTTTCTGAGATGCTTAAAGATGTTTATAAAAATAGTGCAGAATTTAAGATGGATGCCACCTAAATCGATGAATAAGTGTCAAGTAGATATCCAATTTCCACACAAAAATAATATTTAATTTGAGAGCTAAAACACTATATTGTTTGGATGAATCTTCTGATTCAAAGACTGTGTGAAGTATGATATGTTATAAAAAAATTTTTGAGACAATTTCATAGACATTTACCAGGTAACTACAATTAACCCTTGAATGGCTAAGCCAATCAAGTTTTTCTTTGGCCTGCAAAGGGACATTCCACAAGACACCTGCCTAGTGCGGTATTGTCCGACTTGACAATTGAATCTTTACTGATTAAGCCAGCCAAAACAGGCATCTGCAATTCAACTTTTCTTGTGCAATTTGATTACATAAATTACATAAAACCTTCGTGCTACCCATTTTCGTAATACACGCACAACAGCTGTCAATTATCTATCATAATACGAATGTGCATCTTTCTAATTATATAGAGACTGCAGCACCAACCATGAAGCTTGACTTTACAATGAACTATAAAGCTGGACTTCAAACATAAAATACACAAGAAAGCGTATCAATATACATATCAATGATCGCGACCTGTGCCCTTTGGATCCCAAAGTAATTGTCTCCCCCCCCCCTCCCTCACTCTCATTAACAAGCGTCCAAGTTTGGGTTCAAGATAAAAACACAACATGTGATATGAACATCTAAGTTGAAGTAAAAGCAAAATGTTATTGTTGAGAAAACCCTTGAGTTCTGTCATTATCACACTGACCTTGAACTTTTGATACCACGATGATTGTGCCATTCCGTCTCATTATAAAGAAGGTTGTGTCCAAATGTGGACCCAATATGCTTAATCAAACATGAGACAGTGTTTAAGTTGAGCTAAGCGCAAAATGTTAGTTTTGATAGAAATAAGGTTTAGCAAGGACATAGTGACCTTTGAAGTAAACTCATTTTTGCTAAACCTAGAATAAAGTCCAGAAATTGTATTGTTTGAGTAGGTTCTAATACCCACTTAACTGGGTGGGTAATAAATCCTAAATAATGTCAAATCATAATAATAATAATAATAATAATAATAATAATAATAGTGGCTGTGATACTACTTTAGCAATCATTATCATTGTGTGTGCCCTTTTTCAATAGTGAGTCTTCTAGATACCCTAAGAGTGTGTGCCCTTATGCAATGTTGAAAAAATAGGCTTACAGATTTTAGTAAACGATCATGGTGCCGATTTCATCCAATTAGGCAAAGCTGCAAACTGATAGAATTTGCTCTGTAAGACAACGCGTAAATATGTCCTATAATAACGATGAACAGGGATAGAATAATATGCATATCATCCTTAAGATCACCAGATCTATGCGAAATAACAATTTGGCTTCATAAGTTCCATTGTAAGATGTTGATAATCAATGCTATCATTCAACCTTTTGAAATTCAGAATACGTCTAAAGGTATGATCTTTTTTCTCAAATATGTTCATGAGATGCCATCTGAACCATACATCTAGTCAACAATCTCTCCAATTCCTAGAAAATTCACAGCTACCTGTACTTAATTTTCGTACCTTCTATGGTTGTCACCTCTCTGGTAGAAGGTACTGCCTCCTGAACCCGACTGATAATCCTTGTTCAGTGGAGGCTTGTAATTCCAAGGGCCTTCGCTCTTTCTCTGGAAGGTTTTTGAGAACTTGAACTGTTTCTCAAAGTTCCCTGAACCACAGTGTTATCGACTTTTAAACTGTCATTTTTGGTTCTCTTCCAGTTCTTTCATCTGCTTTGTAACATTGTTACCGAACGGATCATCTGCCACAGTGTCACTCAGATTACACAAAGACTGATGTTTTGCCAGCCGTGGCTGAATTAGGTTTTAATGCTTCAAATTTACTTCCTGTTAGGCACTGGTCATCAGTCATACGAACAAAGTTCGCTTTTGGGTTCAGTTTCTCGGTTCCCTTCTTTTCTTTTTACAAACTATCCATTCAATACATGGCAGGCCTTCACAAGAAAGTTTTGTATTTTTTTGCATACGTACATTTATAGATCGTCGAATTAGACCCTATACCTCCTCATTTACAGTGGGGGGGGGGGGGACTCGTTTTTCACAGTTCTAAGGAATAGAATATTTAGTCAAGTTGTTTTACTTTTTGTTTCTGATCCCATTATTAATAAGATGCGCCAAATCATCCACTATTATGGGCCCAAAAATTTCATCATTCAACAAAAACTCACTAAACAACTTTTTTACGTTTTGGAATAGGAAAATTGTCAGCATCCAATTTCCGTTTCTTGTTAGAAGCCATACAAGCGTACTCTGATTCGCTCGAATTACAAGATTTTGTAAGCGACCCGCTCGCGATAGAATCGCCCAAGGTCTTACTAAACATATTCATAGAGGCCATAAATAAACTCATTTTTGTATCTGCAACTCGAATACCAAACTAATGTTCATATTTTCCGAATCCATGCCATTTGACCTTTCAGGCTAGGTGTATAGCTTTGCTAGCTGAAACTTAACCAGCCCGATGAAGTGGTTAGCTTATTGGTTGATGGAATTCTACCTGGGAAATGTCAAATGGTACATGCAGCTAACAAGACGAAGCCATTCCCATTCACTTACTTGATTCATGACCAGCCACTAGAGAGTACCTATAGTGCGAAATACCTTAGATTGGCCATCCACAAGAAATTCTCATGGAATAAACAGAATCACAGATTTCTTTTTTTCACATGAGAGTTGATACTTACCATCCTGATACTCATTGATATTTCCTAAATATCATGCTAGCTTCAATAATACAGACTTTAAAAGAAACCCACCCCAATAGGTCAGTTATGCATCTGTCACTCTCAGTGTATGTCGACCCAATGGCGTGCATGCACAGAGAGACACGTCCTCGTACTAGATATAATTGGCTGACCATGGAAACTAATATGTGTAAGCATGGGGCCCTGTAGGACAGAGGTCCGGTTCGCATCAGGATGGTAAGTATCAACCATCTCATGAAAAAAAGAAATCTGTGATTTCATTTATTTCACTTCAAGAGTATACTTATCATCATGATACTCATTAGAGTGCACAATTTAGCATTTGAAGTTGTTTTAGTTCAAAACAACCAGGAAGCGATTTGCTCATCAGATAAGATACGCACCCCCTTGTCATTTTAACAAAGAGGAGCGATAAACGCCAATGTCCTATACACTCTCTATGTACTAGTGCCAAAGTACTATTATTGCATCGAACAAAATGCTTCAATTTCGTACTCTCGATAATAATGAACTGCATACAAAAAATGGATCATTACTGGATAAGTACAGAATACAGCGGACTAACCTTGTTTGATGGCGGTATCCTCTTCAAATAAGCCTATATGAGGTGTAGCGCTGTGTAGTGAGAGTCCCAGGCCATAGATGCTAAATCTGAGAGCACTGGCTAGATAATCAATTTCTTCAAAATCCCTAAGGCAAGAGAGTTGATGGTATTACAAAAATAATGGTCAGTAAAACTGGACTCACAGTGCCACTGGGCAACCGACATAATGCCGTCCACTGGCACTCCATCGAATAGAGCCATGGACACCACTATGCCACAGACACTATGAGCCTTGGCCAAATCAACTTGCCTACCAGTGGTGGATTTGTGGCAAAATTTAATACATTCCACAATCCATCTGGAAATGATATCCTTTGATTCCCTGTCATAGGATCCAAAATAGGATAACTACAATGAATTCTGTCCATATGTTGTTTATAACGGAGCAACAATACACGACCCGGACGGGGGGGGGGGGGGGGGGAGGAGATTATAGGCTGACCAGGGTATTTTAATGACTAGTTTTTAACCATGACATTTGTTCTTGATAGTAGGTAGCTTATGGCCATGACCTGTAACCACAAAATGGTCTGGCTCAGTTGACAGAGCGCGAATTTCACTTCTCCGACTACCCAAGGCTGCAGCAATTAGAAAGACAGATTTTAGCGTTAACAACTTCATGGAAGTTGAGCTAAGTGGTTCAAAGCAGTTATCAGCTAGAACCTGAAGTATCGTACTAGAGATAAACTCGATGATGGTATCACTGGAGGATATCAAAGATCAAAGTATTTAGATTATAATCTTCATCACTTACCCTATTAGCCAAAAAAGGGATAATACTCCCCAGCCCTCCATCAATGTATCTGTATACATTGTAACTTGAGGGTGGGGAGGGGACAACATCACTCCTGCTAGATTTTCTCTTACCATCCACTATTGAAGGTGGTGAATAAGAGGTTCCAATGCTGACACAGAGATCCTGTACGCTGGGTCCACTGTGTCATGAGAAATAACTGGACAGGTCACCTGTGCAAGGCTGCCTGTGGAATGACTGGTTCCAATGAAACCACCAACCACAGCATTCTCAAGTAAACCTGTGCCAGGACATAGTGACTGTTGCACAGACTGAATTAGTGAAAGGAGTGATTCTATATTTTCCTGAGATGGATAGACATATCCTATCTCCAGATCGAAGTGTATGCCCAGGTAAATAATCTTCTGGGATGGTGTTAGCTCTGATTTTTTAAAGTTTATTATCCAGCCTAAATCTGTCAGGAGTTTTACAACTATCTTCAAATTGGCGGATAGACGTTCTTGGTTGTGTGCTTTTAACAGCTAGTCATCTATGTACATGTTTCTCCTGCAGAGGTATGCTGTGATAGCAAGGACCACCCTAGTGAAGACTCGAGGAACTGTCGAGATACTGAATGGGAGAACTTTGAATTCCCATTTGCAGCCCTGGAAAGCAAATCCCAGATACCGATGGAAGTTCTTCGCTATTGGATTGTGGAAATATGCATCTTTTAAATCTATCGATGCCATCCATATTCCTTTTCTCACCTATCAACACCGTTCTAACTGTTTCCATTTTGAAACTTGGTGTGAAGATAAACCTATTTTTGAAATCCCAGACAATTCTGAACTGGGCGTATTGCCTGTTTTTGTATGGGGGAATTTATTTCCTCTATACACAACCGTTGATCTGGATCTCTTGGATTTTGAATCCAGATCGGTACTGGAGACAGGACCGATGATAGATTGTTTATCCAATTGGGATGGTAGCCGACTGAAAGCCATTGCAAGACTAAGTGGTCCTGTGTCACCCGCTTCCACTCTTGGATGAAGGATGCCAGATGGACTCCTACGGGACCATCTTGGGGCTGAGATGGACCTGAGAAGAGCAACAGTGGCACTGTCTCTGGTGCTGGTCCCAGCAGCAACGGGGTCTTTGTGAGGGAGGCACCATCAGGTACAGTCCCACATCCTGATCCACGGCTACCTGTAACTGCGCCATGCGCACCACAATGTGCCTTGTAGGCTGGACTTGTGGAGCCTACTCCCCCACCACTGCTGACCTGGGCTGACGAAGTCAAGGCCTTCGCTAAGCTGGTGGTTGGGCCCTAGTATGTGGGCCACCACCTCTAGGCTGCTGAGGACGGTTGACAGGGGGCATTGCGCGAACACATTCTCTGCGGAGCACTTCAAATTGCTTGTTGCCTGCCATCTTGAAACTCGGTGTGTCTATGCACTTGTTCAATGGCTTCAGGTTGAGAATTGTCACACACACACACACACACACACACACACACACACACACACACACACACACACACACACACACACACACACACACCACACACACACACATCGGGACCAGAGACAGCTGCGATGGTGGGCCTACTGCCCAGTCAGGATAGTATCCGACTGAAAGCCATCGCATGACTAAGTGGTCCTGAGTTAACCACTTCCACTCTCGCTTGTGGAAGGCCAAGCGACCTCCCACGGGTCTACCTAGGGATAGAAGTGGACATGAGTAATACAAGAGCGGCACTGTCTCTGGTAGAACTGAAGTGGCTCTTGTGGTAACAGCCCATCAGGCACGGTTACCACGACCAGATCCGTGCGTGCCTCAGCCGGCGTCATGTGCACCTTGGTGCGTGGGCTGCTGCCTGGCTGGCTGCGCTGGAGGCGCCACCACCACCCGGAGCGGCCCTGTGCTGGCGTGGCCTTGGTCTATGCTGCGCTGGTGGCTGGCCGGACTTGACCAGTGCCACCACGGGTCTGTTGCGGATGGTATGCTGGGAGCGCTGCGCGATCGTGCTCTCTACGAAGCACCTCAAACTGCTCCCATATCGCCCTCTGATTGTTCATTAGAGTGACAGTCTCTTGGAGGTGTTTACATCCCTCTCCTCCGAACAGACAAGGACCCGACATAGGTGTACGCAGCAGCCTATTGTAGAGATCCTGCGACAGGCACAGGTTGTCTAGTGTGAATGTACGTCTCCCCCTAACACTCCTAGTGACGGCCCACATCATGCAATCCAGAGCCAGGTATATCCCATCCCGGATGGTTCTCTGGACTGTGATCGGACTCGCTTGTTGCGACACAGAGGCAGTGACTACCCCTGTAGCATGTTCGAGACGTGCAAGAGTGCAGAAATTGCAGCTCTCGCACTCTCCTCTCTGTCACGTAATGCGGCATTGGCACTGCGCAACGCGTCCATGCATAGCCCTCCCGTGTCAGCGCGGGAGCCTGGCTGTGTGTCCTTGCCTAACGCAGCACGATCATCCACACCAGGCCTAGGCACTACATTGTCCTGCTGGTACACAATACAGCAGCTCTTAGCCACCTCATGGGGGGGGGGCCTTTGCCAGGCATCCGTCCGGCTTGATTGACGCCTCAGCCGCTGCGAACATATCTGTGATATGCTCTGCTAACGGCAGAGATGGCATTGCGCCCATCCCCAGCTTTCCCACTAACGCTGGTCCCGCTGGTTAGCCGATGGTTCCACAT